>DWDX01000742.1:0-23300 GCA_018245675.1 Agara michaeli | reverse complement strand
GGCTGCAAAACCCTATGGGTGGAAAGGGCAGTGTTGTCTCGCTGACACATTGACCGCCTCGCCATTTATCCTATGTAATTTATCCTCATACCGACCTTTGTCAAAATCCATAAACTTTGTGCTCATGTTTTAGCTTCTACTTATTTAGTATTGACCCCTACCACCGTCAGCAGTATCATGTAGTAGAGTCAAGATATATATCCGACGATAAGTGTTATACCATAACAAATTTTATTAAAATCAATCCATGATTATTTCTGTTATGTGCAAAATTAGAATCAGACGTGAACGTAGGAAATACTTTGTTAAACATTTCAGTTGCACGTTTTTTCCTCATTTTGTTGGATTTTTTGTACTGTTTTATAATATTTATACGATTATCTATTGATTGCATAATGTGATATAATTGTGGCAATAACTGGTCAAATAGTGTTAATTTGGATCTCTTATACTAGTCGTTTCCGGAGCTTGTAATAATTAATGTGAAATATTTGCGGTCCCAAAATTGTTCACGGATTAAAATTTATTTGCTCAAGTTCATCGTTTTAAACGATGGATATTTTTTCCCATTACATGTATTATATTGGAGGCATATCGAAACTTTTTGAAGGGTGTTCGTCTTAAAAAGGTCGACGTTTGATAGTTTTTCCATTTAAGAACGTTTTTCTTTTAGCCTGTCCTATTTAGTTTAATTTCAATACTTATTCTGAAATGCTAATGACATGGAAACCTAAAGCTCCCGGGCTTTAAGAAAAGCTGGCAGACGTTTTAAAAGTTATTTTTTAATCAACGATGCATTAGACTATGTCCATTTAGCGTAAGATTGTTATAAAAAGTTATGTGAAGTTTCTGTTATACCTACCTACTTTAATTGCATGCCTTGTTTGATCCTTGATTATTTAGCATGCTAACCATGAAGGAATATAAGGCTACACTGCATTTCATTGTCGTACATTTCAATAAAATTGTGTATAGAGTTATACAGTAAAACATCTATACCGAAATACGAAATATTGTAAGTAAGTAAGTAAGAATTAAACTCAATAAAGAGGATCAGTATTTTATTACTGTTAAATATCATTCTACACCAGCATTTTCGTTATCTCAACAACTCGATGTCAGTTCGCTCTCCAAATAAGATTGCTTAATTAACCAAACTGTGCTACGCTCAAAACTTATCTGTGGAGTTTAAAGCATATTGGGTTAAAATAATTTAAGTAAATTAGTGAAAATTTTACAGGAAGGCGCTTGTTTCGATATATTGTTTAATTAGTATAACGAGCCTGTTCATATGTCGATGTCAACTACACATTTATTAATTAGTTTATTACTAAGTATCTTCATTGTAGTATTACACTAACTCTAGCTGAGACAATCAATTGTTGTCATTAGATGGTCTTAATTATTTTTTAGGATACGCGGAACATATTTATCTTTTAATTATTCCAAATGAAAAATACTGTATTCAGTTATAACTAGATTGCCACCCTGACAATTAACGAAATAGATTGCCGTTCAAATATTTGAGGAAAACGAAAAATTTGATGTAGAATAAATTTGAAATATTTGAAATTTAAGCGGCAGTAAACAAATGTTGGTGTCAATATTTGGCTTTCTTCTAGTCGACAGAAAATTTCACATAAGCACACTTTAAATAATACAGAGCAAGATAGCACAAAGTGTTCATTATTTAAACAAAATTCCATCAAAATAAATGAAACAATAATATTTTTAATCAAATACGGAGCTGCAAGGGTATGCTCGCTATGGTTCTTCATTCGGTATTTGGGGAATGTCATAAGTCGCGACTCCGCATTAACGCGCGCAAGACGTGTGACGACTTAATAAGTTAGGTTGTTACCGACTTGTGTAAATTTACCTTAACGCCCGATATACTCGCTCACACCCGTCCCTACATTATTCTTAGGTAACGGTGCGATTTATATCACATCACATAGTATACGTGAAATTGGCAAATTGTTTTCAACTGAGTTTCGTTTTGAAACATTTTTGTTTATAAGAATACATTTACCCGATTGAATTAATTTTACTTTGTTAATAATAAATAATGATTTCTAATACTTTACTTTTTTTAAATTCCTTGTGCATGTTTATCCTAAAGAAACTTTTTTAAATACATGCTTAATCGCAATTGTAATCGAATGATTTGGACAATCATAAAACATTAATACTATTATTGCGTAGGTACACACAAACCTACTTAGTATTTCAAAGAGTTTGATATTAAAATTATGAATAAGTGTTGAATTCGTAATAATATCTTCCAGTTTTATCTGATAATTTTGATGTACCCTAAAGTGGAACTTGCGTAAACAAATACAGTATAGCAAACAAGAACAAATGAATATAGTTTAACAAGAGACCGCGAGGGCGCTGGCGGCAATTTGTGATCTACATGAACCCTCGCATTCACACCTTGTTAAATTGGATACAGATCACTGTTACAGTAGTTTACCAACTATTAATGTAATAACCGACCAACTCAAATTTATATTACTTTGAAAAACACACTTATAGTTTATTCTTGTGTTATTATAATACCATATGGACTTTAATAATGAATGCAGTCGATATTACGTGTTACTGTTGGGCACGAGTCTCTCGGCAACTGTCAGCTAACGATAACAACCGGGAATAGTTGGCTTATCGTGCTCCCTACAGGATGGAAATGCTCATGTTGTTAATAAGTTACTAGAGTATAAGTCAGACAGTTATGACAATAGACAAAATAAATATACTTCAAAACCGTTTAAAGTAAATCCATAACTTTATCAGGCAACTGCAAGCTTATTCTTGCTTGTTTTAAAGGTTATCATAATCTTCACTGTCGGAAATGAAATAAAACGACCCTGACTCGGTTATCAACACGCAACCAAAACCTGTATATTTATAGCTACAGCTCGAAATATTTGCATTTTTCAAGACAAATATATTTCTAACGTCGGTCATTGGATACATACGAGTACGATATAATGTAAACTAATGACTGTTAAAACCATTGCATTACAATCGTGGTATATTATCCTATATGTCTAAAAGTGAATATCAATGTATAATCCATACTAATATTATAAATGAGAAAGTAAATCTTATTGTCTGACTTTCTAGTACATTTTCAAGTTAGCGAGCTATGAAATTTTATATAGGTACTAAAGTAATTTTTAATATAGAGAATCAATCGCCTCTCCTTTAGTACGTTACTAATCCTCAGCGAAGCGGACACACACCGGCTAGTAATTTTAAAATATGAAATTATTATAACTGAAAATCAAAACTTTCGTTTGTAAATATCTTAAGCAAATTCGGATGCTGATCCAACAGCCTCATGAGAGAAACTTTGCGTCTAGTTAAGGCTTCAGTCAGTATCTCATTGGGAGTTTCTTTCATTCCATCAGTGGATTTGACGTTTTCTACTTTATAATCTTTAAAACATGTACAATTAGCATTTTCTATTTCCAATTCTTCAATGGAATATTGTGTATCGACATGTCGATATTTTTCCTTGGTTTCTGCAAACGGTATTTCTCTACGAGCTACATCTTTCGCCCTAATAAGATCTGGTGTTTTTTCTGGTAAACCAGATCCATCCAGTATAGCTTTTACTCTTTCAAAATTTTTCTCACTGAAATCTAAATAAGCCGGTAAGAATTGATATAATTTTTTATCGGCCCAATATCCGCACTTCCTCGCAGGACACCTTTCAAGTCGAGACACATCATCAATCAATAAGGGTTCAAGGGTAGACGTTGAACCATCATTTGAAATACTGGGTTTTGCAGGATCTATACTCGTAGTAAGCGTAGGTAAAGTTTCATTACAAATTGGTGATGGTGGCTGTGCACATTTACATTCCTGTGACTTTAAAATTTTTTTTATATCCTCGTAACCATGACACTTTGCATACATATATTGCCTATTAACTCGTATAAGTGGAAGATCAACATTTGAAGATAATGTTTCTGTACTCCCATAACGTGGTGGAACAGGATCTGATAAATCTCCTTCTATGACAAAGGGTTTATGGTCGCATACTTTATTGTCGGAGAGTGCTGTTTCAAAATCAAAAACATTAGTGAACCTGTCTTCGTCTATCAAAATACTTTGCTGAAGATTTGGATGTCTTTGTATCTCACTTAATTGCAAAACGACCATCTTTTGAAAGTCAAGAAGAAAATTTGATTGCTCGGGAAGTAGCTTTAAAGAGAAACTAACGAACTTAACAAATAATTCAAGGATCTTTTTCATTTTATCTTCCCATATTTTATTAATGTCCGATACTGTTTGTTCTCTTTCTTTAAAAGCTTCTATTTCAGCCTGTCTTTTTTTTAATTTAATCAGTTTGTCTGACAATTCTGTGCTTTGATATTTTTCCAAAAACATTTTCTTAATCTTACATTTTTTTCTTTCTATACTCATAATATACATACAGGCTGTTAGCCTCTCCGCATCAATTTGTCTAATGAATGCTTGTAAAGCAGCGTTTCTATTATTTAGTGCACAATTAACTGCTTTGTTATTTTTGTATAATTCGTTATTCAGTAATAGCTTGTAGTACATACCTATCTTATCGACTTCTATTTTGTATTTCTTCTTTAAAATATCCTCTAACATTGCCTTTTCTTTTTTAAGTTTCTTTGGAATTTCAATATTTAAAGTGGTAGTCATACTTGCACGGACACTATCCAATGTCTTTTGAACCTCTGATTGCACATGTGTTTCTAGACTTTGCAGAGTGCTTTCGTAAAATTTCATAATCTCGATATTCATCGTTTTACTTTTGTGATTGAATATATTTTGAAAAATTTCCTTAACTTTTTTACTAATTAGTTGTTTCTCATTTTCTAACATATGACTCCAAGATTCATTATTTTCCTCAAGTAATACAGTCAGAGACTCCAAAAAATGTTTATGCTCTTTTTCTAGGATCTCATTCCCAATAGCAAGAATACCTTTATGCGTTTTACCTCTTGTTATTTTAGACGTAAAGGGGGGTTCGAGTTCCACTTTACCTATTAAAAGGTCACTAGGTGAAATCCATTCGGTTTCAACAATGTCCCTGAAATCAGATTCATTTGTAATATTGTCGTCATTTAAAATTGAATCACTCTTACAGCGATCCTTATTAAAATAAATATCGGCATATGTGCTTGTCACTCTCTCGTGGTTGTGTAAAGTATTTATTATATAATTATCCATGGAAATCTTTATAAATGTAAAAGATATGTATGAAAGTTGATGTAAATAGAAGTAAACGTTATTATTTTTTTTATTTTTCTATCCATCATGTCATTAATTTTGACATTATACATTGTGCGTTCTGCCTATGATGTTTTCAATTCAAGTATTTCAATAAAATTTAGGCTTTAAAGCAATACACGCTGATTATGTACTTATTATTTATTTGTGAATCATGTTTATGTTTCTATAAAAATGACAAATATGTTACAACGCTTTTAAATGTGAAGACCGTGTTAGAATGAAATTGAAGCATCTATACATAGATTAGTCGCGTCAAGCACACGGAGCAGAACGGTAATATCCATAGATAACTAGACTAACATAGATAAGTACTAATATATAAAATGTTGTCGAAATGAATGATTGATGTTTCGATAGTTTTTTAAGCGAGAGTGGTCTGTGTGAAGTCTCTGACAGCCCGCTGATAGTCTTTTTAACAAACAGCAGGTCTCTTGGATTATAGTATTGAGTTTTTATATTTTCATAGTATGTCCATATATCACATTATTTTGGACGGAATTAATATACATATGTATGTGTATGTACGCAGAACAGTAACTGCGATAATTAGCAGAATATTTTACAGAATATTATACTTTCTTGTTATTTAACAATTTCAAGGGACAAGGTTCTATTTTTTTCAATTTGATTACCGTTACTGTCATACAACTGATTCTTTATTTAGAGATTGTAAAAACACAAAACGCCTATCTCAAAAGTGTCTAGTACAGTAATCGTTTATTGAAATGGGTGAACGTGTTGGCAGCCCACCGGTGATTATCAACGGTGATGTAAGGTACCCTCGGTAAGGTTTAATTAAATACTTCCTTGCGCCACCCAACTACTATTTCACCTCATGTTGTACCCACCTTATCTCTTGCTAACGCTGGAACGAGCAGTAAATATTCCTAATGCTGGCCGCAAGTAACGATATTACACGTTTGATATCCGCCACTAAGCGTGTCTAGTTTCTGATATTTGTGGCAAAAAACAGACGATTTCTTGCTTCGAAGCGCTCTGAACACGAGCATGTGATAATAAATTACCGACATATCTCGACTCCATTCTCATTACGGATGCGGCAATGTCCGTCGGAGTTTTGTCATAACTCAGTCTCGGTTAAAATTATTTCCGTTGGGTCTGATGAGAAAACTAGAGGTGGAGAACTGGAAATGTAAGTATTCGCGCAACAAGCCGTGGAATAACGACGGGACATATTTCATTCTTAACGAAGTTAAATTTCCGGGAAGGTCCTGTAAGAGCGTGCGTAACTCAGATAAAAGGCTACCCTGCCACTACACCGGCTCTGTTTTTGTATGACGTTTTAATGACATAAATCGTTTTTGCAGTGCGCTTATTTTAAATTTAGTAGCTTAAAATCAGTGGTACAGTTTTAATATTATTTCGTATCAGGAAAAATATCGTCAAATGGCTTACGGATGAGATAATGAACAATTTACCGTTATTGTAAGTAAAGAAAAGAGAAATATAAAGAATAATTTAATAATAAAATTTATATAACTAACAAAGTAAACGCGTTGTGGGATGTACAGAAATAATAATTTATTTTTGGAGTAGCCGTGTGGACAGAACACAATGTACACTTTCTCGTTAGTGAACAAATATAGACTTTGTTAATTTCGTCCTTTCAGCGTTATTTTTAAATGATTTAGGGCTAGTATTCAATCCCTTCCCAGCGTAGGGGCCGTCCGTAAACAAGTAACAAAGTATTAACATGTCTAAACTTCACAGAACACTTGACGCGTTTATAGTACAACAAAAGCCATAATTCAGAAACTGGCAACAACTTGGATTGTTTTCTAACACATCATATCGGCAAATAAATCTTTTGGCCGGTATCTGGCGTCAAAGTTAATTCCCATGCATAATTCATTGCGTCGATTCCGTGTGAAGAGGAAAAGTTTCCCAACTCGGGAGTAAACGTTTACGACTGACACCCGTCGATTAGTTGCAGGAACTTCCCCTGACACTGGCCAATAAACACACAATGTTATACAAACTTTACCAAAATACCAAAGAAATATGTCTCACTGTAAAATGTTAAATAAACGAATGATCTTCTACAGTGTAATATAATCCATTAAAAGATATATAAGCAATTCACCATATGTATATTGCACAAATTTAAATAGTTTGATATTATTATTTTTGTTATTGCTTATTTTCTCACTCCCGCACGGATTTCAATACTTACAAAACAGTTAAATTATGACGTTTTGAAAATATAATATCGATATTTTTTTCCGTTTTGCGAGGATAACCATTCATAATAGGTCAGTGTCCGAAATAACAGCTTTATAAAGATTAATGTACACGATGTCAAACATTTTCAGTTTCTGCTTTTTTATATACGCAAAGTGAAATCCATTAAATTCAAATATGGTGTTCGTAACTGTGCTTTGATTGAATAGATTCGTGTTCATGTGAAAATACAATTAATATGCAGAAAGGATACCAATAATGTTTGCTTTGGCAACTCAAGTTTTGGGTGCAGTTACGTGTTGGAACGTTAATGTAAGGTAATATACATGGAAACTTTAAAAGGAACAGAGTACGAGATGTGACGGTAACTTCTCGGAGGCACGAAACTGAATAACGTGGCGTTAGGTCCTAGCTCGTGCTAAATGAAATAACAATGATAACGCACCGAAACACAGAGTCTATACGGTGTTTGAACATAATTCGAAATTACCCAGCGTTATAGGTACAATATAAATCGATTTTTACACTCTAGCAACAATTTAAATGCAAAAACATCTGTCATCATATATGTAGGTGGCAAATGTCAACTGTCTCAACTCAATACATAATTTTACATATGACATAATATACATAATGCATTTGAGGATTTGTTTTGAAGCGGAACATCATTATAAACCGACCGAATTAAATTTTACGAGGTGCTATTAAATACGATTTATTTTTATAATAGCTGTGCAATCCAAAACAGTATAATAAACGCGGTAACGTGGCCGATCATTAAAATAAACTTTTTGTTTCAGTGTTTTGGATTTTCTTCAAATTCACAATTGCTATTGTTAGAAATATAAATAATTCATGGCGCTCTTAATATTAACAACAAAGCGACATAAAAAGAGGCACAGTATTGGATATTCAAAAATTGATAGCAACAACAAAAATACTGAAGTATAAGTGAACAATAACAGAATAACCTTCACCCGTCTTAAACGCTCGTTCCGCCTCCGCATTGTCTATTGTTTCGCTTTATTATGTTACTTATTCTCATTCAGTAGCCGTTTGTATTTCAACAAACGCTTAGTTTATGAATGTCATGTATAAGTAAATTAGTTTATTTCCTCCGGGCGACAATTTAGCTCACGCTCTTGTCACAAATTGTCGGCGAGGGTAAATGCAGACTATTAAGGAAATACAGCAATCCGGGCAGCCCTTACCCCGCATTACTGCGCAATCTTACAGCGGCTAAATTATAAGCAACACCTTCTTATGCCGTGTTTAGGGGCAGTAACACGTAGGTACTCTGTTTTGTTTTGCAGCTATAACGCAGCCACGCGTTCTATATATTAATAATATTTTACTAAACATTTAAATTTAAACCATTTTTAACAAATAGGCAATGACATTCTTCAATGAAGCACACTATTAGATAGGTAACACCTCCTTAATAACCATATCCTTAATTGTCTTTCCCAAATTAAAATTAGGTTTAATCCATGCGATTCATTTACAAGTTGGTATGCGTATAAGTACTTAAATATTTATCTCGTAATTGCAGAAAAAAATGCAATTCAAAAACTAACACAAACCACCTAAACGAAACAATCTTCTAAATTCGACAAAGCGTTTTGAATAACCTTGTATTCTCACAATTTATTCACCACCAATGCATATAACGTAAAACAATACTCGCATTTTTCAAACAAATACGACCAATTCAATAACAAATTTATTCTAATATCTATTTCAGTGTGGCTCTGCGGAAAATGACGTCTGAACTCAGAAATGCAGCGATCTCGGCCATTGACCTCGGCGTTAAGAAACCGACGAATAAATTTACAATTCTGTGTGTGAGTTCAGCTGCACCGGACAAATGCTAAAACTCTTTCCCGTAAGTTGCTGTACTGAATTTAAATGTCGTAAACAAACAACAAGCACAGCCGTGTAGCTGTGTACTCGCGTACGTATGTCAGACTATTTGCCGGACTTTGTTTACCATACAGTTTTTGCCTGCACTGATGCACACATATACTTTACATTGATAAAATTTTATATTCGCTTTGCAAAATGAACGAATCTTCTCGCTATTTTCATTTGTGTACCAGCTTAACAAAATATAAGGTCATAATATGATAATATAATTATAATGCCATTAAATTCTAAATACATATATTCTGTCAAAACATCCCCAAATTAATTTAGCGTGGCCGTTTAATGTAAGCCAATGGCTTGAAAGAAAAAATATACAAAGGTTTGTTAAGTTTACGAGGACGCTTGTAAACCGAATGATTTTATAGATTGACTTCTGCTATTTCTTAACAAGATTTATTCACGCGGAAAATATTACACGGAATTGCAAGCAAAAACCGTGATTAAAAAATGTTCAAAAACGAGACCATGGGCTAGAGGTAGTCGAAATATAAAACAAATAGCAATTTTACGGTTTGGCAGCAAGAGAATAACAACACGACGCTCACGGCAGGTGCTACACGAAATTGATTTGCGCTGCGTCAATCTCACTCACATGCCGATTGATGACAACTGAAAGGGTATAAGTTTGTTCTAAAATGAAATGGTGTTAATAACAGTCGGTAGCTCAAATTCATCATCAACATCAACCATCAAATTGTTTATAATTCGATGAGGGTCGATGAGCAATATCATAGTTTTGATTTAAACAAATATGACTTTCCTTGATTTTACCCAAAGCCGGACCGTACCCAATTTTGTCGACTATTCCAGTGACTTTATGATACGTACAGTTAAAAGGCGATTTCAACGAGTTCTTTATCAACGTGTAGCACTCGCTGTTTCTGCTGTTGCACAGTTTGCGTCAAGTTGTTTAATGTAAGTATGAGATATTGTAAGCACTGAGACGTCGAGCCGCCGCGTTAAGCCGACGACGAATCAGACCTAGACTCATCTTTGTGACATTATGTGGTTGGTATCGCTTTTAAGATTTACTTGCAAATAGAAAAAAATAATTAACAAATGTATGAAACTTATTTGCCACTATGTTATTAAATGATCAATTTAAATAAAGAACAAAATGCTATATTCCTCTACTAGACTCCTATTAGGGAAAATAGCATATAAATATGTGTATGAGTAAATATGTGTACAAAAACACACATTATTTAAACATTGTTTATTTTATTATTATTACCATATAGTAAACTTAAAATGGCAGCGGACTCGAGTGCGAATGACAATTTATTAAGTGCCGGATTTATTTTTCAACAGTAGTCCGCAATCGTTTCGCTGTACGGCTTTTATAATAATTGGGTACCTACTAGCGTCATAGCTTTCAGAATTGAATATCACTGTAGCCAGTCAATATATTTACCTACTTTAAAATATTATGAATAGTGATCGTACCTCTAATGCTTGGCTGGACGTGGCAATTCAAAAATTTTGTGAAAATTTTCCCGCTTACAGACAGCTGTCAATGGCTTCAGTAAACAAATCTACAGCTCTTAGAGAAACGTATCTACATACTTATGTTTTTTTATCGTTACATTTTACATTTAACTTAAGTTTTTTTAACAGTTCTCTCTACTTCGTTGATAACAATACCTAGAATATAAATTAAATCAGGCATATGAGAATATTTAATTATTTTCTTAACAAATTATAATTTATTCAAAATATCATAGCAACTGAGACTTTATATTAAATGCAAAACATCAAAGGAACTGACAACTTATGCACTCATGCAAATGAGAGAATATTATCGTTGTAGAGTCGAGTTCTAGAACCACAAAGAAATACGGTTGTCTGCACTATTTCCATGTAAATGTCTCAATTATATTTCAATCAAATACAGAATAAACCAAAAATATTATACATATTTATATTTTCGTTTTTCATTTCTGATAAATGATTAAGGGCCAAATTTGCGTTCGATTACAGATGTTAATAATGACTGGGACACTGACGACCTTCACACTTGCTCACTTCTCTCGCCGCGTTAATCAACTTTACATCTGCAATTGTAATTAGCACCAATTGCAAGTATTTTAAAAATTAATGATTAACTCTCATTTTAATTACGGCATTGGATAGTTATATAAAGAATGTGTATATGTAATACAGAAAGTGACAAATAAGGCCATACTACGATATATACCTATACATTTATCTATGTATACTATACATTTTTGTCTAACGTAATGATAACAACGTAACTTAAGTGGCAGAACAAGAAGAACCAGGTGAAATATGGCTTTCCTCGCCTCGAGCCCGCACGTATTGCATCTTAAATCCTATTTAGCAGACAATTGCAGTCGCTGAGGTATTTTAATAATGAATTCTTTTATCTCTCACGTAGTTCATATTGTCGTTGCTATTCTAATGAAAGCGTTCATAAACGGTTCATTATTTTGATGAGAATAAATTCGTTTCTTTTTAACAAACATTACATTTTTCCTACAAATTAATTTAATTTCAGCATATACATATATCACTGTGGTACTGGTTACTGATTTGAAAGTACAAATAGATATAAATATTTTTGAATGCAACTCTTGTCTCGTCGAATCCGAACTGGAACAGTCAATAATCTATTCTTCTATATCTAGAAGCTGGAGTCCGCTTAAAATGGGATGCTAAGTATCAGAAGAATCATTGTCCTATACTATCATATCCTAATAATTTCATAAGACAATCTGTGGTTTAAAGTCGCTTGATTAAACATGACTTTATAAATTTATTTCAGTATTAATTTATATAGTCTGCTAAAGCACACTGAGCCAGCCGGGCAGTCCATGACCTTCATTCAGCAAGTTTTGCAAGATACGTGTATAAGTTATGGTTACGATTTGTGTTTGCGTCCGTTCAGACACCCGACAATCGGTCAACCACAGTATGAAAAGGATTTACGTAAAATATTTCAATCATTCAACATTGATGTAGTTAATACAGTCGTTGTCACTTTAATGACAGTGTCATAAAGCGCGTCATTACGGAGACGAGAGTGACGGTAACGTGCGCGTTAAAACTATCAACCGCTCCGCTTGGTTTATCCGCTGTGTTCTCCCGGCAGACCACTTGAATAAGCATAAATTAAAAAATGTATAATAGTATTATATAAAATATGTCACATAAAAGTAAATATGTTGAGATAATAGTTGCCTACCTATATCGATGCAATCATCGAGGTATCAGCTTACAAATTATTTTGTTTAAAAATTACAAATTGAAATACGAACATACGTTATTATTGCATATTAAATGAACTTTTTATGTCAAATAATGATAAACATCAACATCCTTATTTTGTGCCATTCTTAAACTCTTCCTTTTAAAATTAGATGTTTCTTTTAAAATTAGTTAATACGAGTTTTTATGTTATTTTAATACGAGTTTCTTTTAAAATTAGATGGTTTATATGTCTGTATGAGGCTAATATGTTGTAACCTTAATAATATGCAGTATATTTTTATTAATATTGACTGTTAGTAATGTGTTTACAACTTAATATATCCCCCCAGAGCTATAAATGTTGGCTATCATTATCGATTCTAGCACGTAATAGAGTCTTCATATTCATGAAATCGTTAAAGATAAACAATCACAATACTGACCCGGTATCGCCACACTCGCTCTCCTTTTTACTTTAGCAAAGTTTCATGTACTCATAGTTAGGTAATACAAATCCAATAAAATATCTTTTTTTTTATTTATTAAAAGGACTTTGTCGCAGAGCGACCATACTGTCCCGTAACAATCGGCACACAAATTACAACAAAAACATTCTTATAAACAAATAAACAAAAAAAAAACAAAATTGAAATTAAAACCATCTTGTGCACGGAGTCATTGCAATGCTTTGCCCTCACATATAGAATAGTAAACTAGATAATAGATAAACAATGAAGTGTACAAGCATTAAGTTCCGTCTTTCAAGTCTTCTCTCCTGAGTTCTGCGAATTCGAGTTAAATAAATTTAAACATTAAATTTCTTTACGTTTAATAACAAAGCTTTTTAGTGGAAAGCTAACGGTTACTATTCCAATCCTTCATTATTTATAAAACATATCGTAAAACACGTCATTGTCGAGTCAAAACCTATTCGCTAGCATTACGTTCAGCGCTAACTCTATCGACGCTTTAGTGCTCCGTATAAAGTTGGTCTTTCTTTGCCCGAACGACTTTTTATTCTCTAGACGTTCGTGTAAAACGACTTATTGAATAATAATGCCGGGGCAGACGTCTTTAATGTTATCGCGGTATCATTATCGATTTCAATATCATAAAATATACAGAAGTCTGCAAAAGTTACATAAGTATAAATTAATGTATTTTAAAAGTAGTATTATAAATAACGTAAAACATTTCATTTTTGTTTGTGTTCCATTTTTTTGTACAACAGCTTCTTTTTTATTTTAATGAAAGATATCTATTAAATGTAATGAAATAACGATTTAAAATAATTTAAGACATGCAGTCGATTTTGTGTTCATTACCGCTCGTAATGAACACAAAATGACAAGGACAGAGATATTTGGCACTCGGTGCTTTCTGCCTACCCCGTTAGGGACCTGGCGTGACGGTATGTATGTACCGCTCGTATACACCCCTATTTATCGGGGTGTAAAATATTCTACATACATAGGTATGCATTTACAAAACTTATAATGTATGTAGTTTATCAGCTGTTTGATTTGAGCCTAATTTAGGATCAGATGGCCGTGTGTTACTATATACCAAGGTATTACTATTATTAATTCAAATAATACTGGCAATTACCACGATCATATCACAAATGCTCGCTAACTCTTAGCAAATAAATTTAAATGTAGTCGTGTCTCTACAGTGTTTTTTCTTATAGGTAAACATGGTTTTGTTGGCGGTCGTCATATCGGCCTAGTGATTCGCTCAGTTCAGAACAGCTTTGTACGCAGTTACTGCTGTTTAGCGGCAAAATAGATACGACGCTGGTGCTACTCAGGCGTACTCTGGATCTTGGATCTGGACGTTGGAATCTACTTGAATCTGGAGGCCTACTAGCTTTACGAACGAAGAAACTGTTATTTAAGGATCTAACACATGTATGTTACTTTAATATTAATAGTTTTATTATACTAAATAAAACGTCTCAGTTCTATTACGTATATATCACGATCCAGTCAAAGTTAAGCCAAGGAGAGAGTGAATATGTAACTGAAGCTATGTTAGACTAGCTCACAGAACTAGCTCACAAGGTTCCGTGTCCGCATACGATAAAGGCATCATCTAAAGTCTCGTAGACAGCGGTGACGTGTAGACAGTTGTGGCCCAGCTGGATTATGTCGAGATATGTTGTAACTTATTACAAATATATACCTCCTTTACGTTTATTCCTTTATTTGATTCTAAATGATAAAGAAAATGTACGTTTTTCTAGCTTAAGGACCCATCTCAAATGTGAAATAAGTTCTCTACTATTATTTAGTACCTTATTTCAAGAACATATTTCATACCTTATTTCATATTTTAGTAACCCTAGCAAGTCGTGACTTTTCCAAAAGTTCAAACAATTTCCATACGAAATATCACCTTAATCGATTCAACGATTGTGACATAAAAACGTTCCAGACAGACAAAATACAAAGTAAGGTATTATTATACTCATATATCTATTAACATTTTGTAACATTACTTTTTCATTTTATTAAATCTGTGTAAATACGAATAACTTTTCACAGAAACATTCAACAACGATGAATTATTTACTTGACATATATACGTGTATGCGAATATTATCGGTCAACTGCTTGGTTGAAATTCAGCACTACGCTATCGCCTCCGGATAGCATTTAAAATGCATTCCGCATAAAACATTTGACTGTCAACAGTTGTTAAAACTAGTCAAGGTGCTATCGGCTATATTTATATTACGTACATAGTTCACTAAAGGAAATATAATGTAATAAACTCTTTCACAAAAAGTTTTTCCTTTTAAGTATTAACACATTAATATGTATAAAAACAGCTGCGTTGTTCGTACTAACGTATGATAATGTCGCGTCCATCAAAACAGCTAATTAATTAGTAACAACAAATCCGTCAATATCATAATATATAGTACGTAGTGCAGTATAGTTAATGAAGCGTGTTCCCACTGTGTTCCTTAACAGATAATACGTAAAATATTGAAACAATATACCATGCAACGCACGATATCGAGGGTTATGATTATTACATTTATAATAATACACAACGTGGATCTTTGGTCATTATCGTCACCTTTAATTTATAACTTAAAAAATGCTAATGGGACTTTATTAAATTTCTTAACGAAATAGTCTAACTAAGCGACGGTGAGGATCACGCGCCTATATAATTGAATTGTGTGCGGTGCAAAGTGGACCGTCTTCAAGCTGACCTGCGTCACGCCGACAGCGGACGTCAGGCGGACTGTCACGCGCCCAATGAAGTTATCGCATAACACCGTCAACCAAAACAAACTGTTGTTGAACGTTCACGTTATATACGGGTGTGACATGTTCTCCTTTAAAACTGAACGTTCGCTCAAAAGTGGGGTATGACAATGGGACTCACAAAGTTGACTATTACGTTTGTGTCGTTAAAATATTAATGTAAAGCAAGCAAGGAGTTAAAATGGAATAACTACATAAATTTAATTGAATAAACTGGTATTTAAAAAGTAAAAGTAAAAGAATGTGGCCTCTAACGCATTGAAATTTCTCAGCGTCAGCTCCGTAGGTGACCCCTAGCTCCTATGCGTACCTACCTAAAATAAACATGTGTAAAGAATTTTCTAATTTTTTTATTAAATTCTCATTGAATATATTTCTCTGAATGTAGACTTAACAAGCATATTGATGGTTATTTTTTTACCAATCGTTTAAAGAAAAGAAACTAATTACGACTATTTTTATAATTTTTAAGTTTAATAAACTATTTTACCTATTTGGTAAATCAAGGTTTTTTTAGATCATTTATTTAAGTATTTATATTTAAATTCAAACATTCATTTTATCATATTCAAATCATAATTAAGAGAGACAATTGAATTCAGTCAAAAGTCTTTGTCCTAGGCTATTTTAGTGGAAATGTTATCGGAAACTTTAAAATATCGTCGTCTTTGTAACACAATTTATAGCTCTCGTAGTAATGTCGTTTTTATTACATGAAATAAGGTGATACATTTTAGCCAAACAGTTCGATCATTTAAACAGTCGGAATGCAAACAGTGCTTAATGTAAAGCAATTTGACTATAAGCATTGCACGCCGTACAGGACTGGATTCCAAACAGGCATTTAGCCGGCTGCATCTCGCTCTGCTACTTGATATTGATATGGCTATCTACTCATAGACGTCGGAGGCTTAGCTGCGGATCACACAATTGTGAAGTTGTATTATTACGGCATTTTTTAAAATTACGAATAAGGAAAATAATTGATTTAAGTCTGTCAATACATTGTATGTATTGCTTGTAGTATTCAATCCTCGATATTAAACTGTAGAAATAACTACGGTTTAATTAATCTTTAGAATCATAAAAAAATGTCAAGCCATTTTTTCTAAATTAAATTCTTCACGGTTCAAGTTTTCCTGTAAATACGTCCTATTTTAAAGAATAGGTAGCGCATGTTACACGTTTTCATCAAATATCATTTTATTGTATAACGCAAGTGCACATACAAAGTGATCGAAATAATCTTCCCAGTACTCCGAAGCCATAATCAAATCGGGTTAGAGCGAGCGTCCTAATCGTGGCGAGCCATGCTCTGCCTCCGCCAAATCGACCCAGCGAACATAACCCCTCCACGACTCAACCGGTAGATAATTCTATGCTCACTTTGACTTAGTGAATATAAGAAATAGACTGTATTCTAAAAACGCAAGATTTTAGTATACATTTAAAAATAAATTTTGAGTAACAGTTGCGTTATGCTTTACATAGGTTACATATGCATAGCATAGGGAACAAACAATACCCGTTTATCTCAATAAGCTACGGAAGCTTCCCTAGTCGCGATCGTACGAAGGTGAGCCGAGAGTCCTAATCGCAGCGAACCACGCGATACCTATGTCATGTTCTGTCCGCAAGGACAAATTATCGTAAAATAAATTCCGGGAATATATTAATATGTATATTTAGCTTCAAAAATATTTGGCATCTCGAACAACTTGAGGAAAGACGTTACGTAATGTAGGTAATATGTTTATTTAATATTCAGAATCACGCATTTGTCAATATTATAACGATTAAATTCTTGACTTTATAAACGAAGTCATATATCATATGCTGAAATAGACTGAACGTAATAACAACGCAATGATAACTTAGCGCTGTTGTAGCTATTACTTTGTTGCTTCGTAGTGCGCCCGCTATATGTACTAAAGGCCCCAATGTTGGTTGTCAGTGGTGGAGATGTGGCAAATTTACTTTATAGGCGCTACAGATAATATCACAAACACGGCTGTGCAAACTTTCTGAGAGTGCTACGTGTGCAGACTTGACAATGAACTTCGGAAGTAAAATCGTGTATATTGTACGGGTACAAAGCAATTGAAACTTTCCTGTCTAACACATTTTTCATTACGAACAAAAGTTCCTACCTTAGAAATTTCATTCATCTAAAGCACATAAACAACTAAGTCAAAAACCTGTGTAGTATCCACAGACTGAAAAAGCTTTTCTAACACCAATAACTCCTTGTATCTAATATATTTTTTTACAATCCCGTCCTGACATTGTATTTATTGTTATTTTAAATGACAATATTGTGAAATGCCCGCTGACTCCTAAGCACGTTAGCGCTTAAGCCGTTACTTCCCCTTGCGCAACATACATATTTCACTACATAAATCATGTTTTTATTTCCTCTCGCTCACTGGATGCCGGCTGGAGCGAGGTGTCTTTGAAACGCCTTTAAGAGTTCCAAGGCTTGCCACAACAAAGGACCACGAAATTAAATTAGGTGTAGATGGTACGACGAGACGTTGGTAATATTTCTATATAATTTAATTTATCCGAACTGCTAACCGCATTTTTAACTAGGTAATGCTACGGTTCATTCCGTATCATTCATAATTAATTATCTATTATATATGTATAATAAAACACCAGCGCTAAATAAATCTTTACATGACCTATTTTACTTACCTGTTATTTACATATTACAGATCCCAAAACATTCTGATTGTTTTGTGGTATGGTCGCTCATCATGCCAAATTTTGACTATTTCGATTTGACTGGCTGTGGGAAGCATAAAATAGGGCTTGGAATACACTAGAACTGAACCTGTACATAAGAAAAGACAAATACCAACGAAGAATACATATATAATAAGAAAAGACAGAAAATACTAAATGTGAATAATTTCATAAACATTATTCAATTCTGTCTCCCTCATTATTTCGTGTTCTTCTGTTAAAAGACTTGTAAGGTAATATTTATTACATTCATATATGATAACAAAAATATCTTACATGTGGAATATAGTGTACAATATAACTGTAGCCGTCGTCGGTGGTATGGTATATGAATGGTGCTACGTTGTAATGAGTATGCAGATTTGCTACCCATTTCGTGCGATACAAATATGTTTATAATGAGGTGGCAAAACAGTTTCGTCTGAGACGATTCAACGGTTCTTCCTGCCAATTAGCGTAAAAACAGAGCGCCCCAAACAAAAGGAGTTGAAGGCTCA
Source organism: Agara michaeli (assembly GCA_018245675.1). NCBI lineage: Eukaryota > Metazoa > Arthropoda > Insecta > Lepidoptera > Hesperiidae > Agara > Agara michaeli. Next base: position 4,156 of record DWDX01000742.1, on the reverse strand, counting down.
TGAATTTATTGTTAGGTTACTGGCTTAAGTTATTTAAGTGTTCGCGGAACGGACGTTATTCACGTGCGAGACGCGGCGCAGAATGCAGCTTCCTGCGACAATTTATCATGAATCTTTAATTAAACTTTAGCAGTGACTGCTCAGAGACTCATTGTGTCTTGCAATGTGCCAGCCTTATTGACTATTTTGTTGTTATCTTTTATGAAATTACGTGAGTTATGTTCCCTCTTTGTGTTCTCATTTTATTTAAATATTTGTACGATACATTTATCACACAAAACGTAATCCATTGAACCTGTTGATCCAATCGTAATCCATTAATCCTACGGATCTTAGCCTCTCATAATCGGTGCGAGTCCACTCCGTCGTAAACCTTTTGAATCCAACAGTTTCTCTGTCTACCTCCGGTCATCAGACCACATATTAAGAGAGCGACCAGTGGTCTTTTTGCAAAGGTGTGGTTGCCATTCGAAGTTTTTCTTTCCCCACCCTTGTAGGCCTTTCCATAGATGTGTCCTATTAACACTTCAAACATCTAACTTTCAAAACAGTGTCGAGGATTTTGGTTTGTCAACGGATTTTATCGCGAACATAAGATAAAGCCTTTTTTCTTTTCCATAAAACGTTTCTTAATACACACATACAATATTTAACTTTTCTCCATTATATAAAGCTTTTTAGAAAACTTTGAGAAAGTAGAAAATAACTACATATACATATAATATGCTTATGCATTAATCTAATATGAGAATTTCATATAACTAAATCAGATATCTTTTACGTAATCAAGTAGATATTTCAAAGACATGCATAAAGGTCTGTCTAGTCAGTTTGCGGAAACATCCCTTAAACCCAAATTAAATGAAAAAGTTTCAAAGTTATTCCGCGTTCGTTTATAATACAATTAAGTACTTGTGCTGGTTTGCCAGTAGTATTCAATTAGAGAAGTTCCTGAATATTTTATACCTGTAAGACAAATTACTGTCTCAGACATAATATTCAATAAAAGTACCAGAAATTGTATACCAACTTATTAATAGAAATTTGTTTTTATTTTATTGAGTTTGGAATGTAAATATATAATGGTTAGACAAATATAACTGCTAATGAAAATTTGAATATAATTCTTACTATGTACTATGCGTCTATGATATGGGATGTTCGAGTGTTTGATGGAAGAAAAACAAAATGAATTTTCATATAATGTCATTTTATATACGCGTATTTGTATCGTATATTTACAACAATATCAACAAATTTCACTATAACCGACATACACATATCAATACATTACATAATATTATAATAACAAGAAGAAGTCATATTTTGTTTTTAGAAATATATCTTTTGGAACATCATTCTCGAACATAGTAACTAGCACAAATTGTAATTATTTCAGTCTTGAAATAATAATACAAAAAGTAATCTCATGCATGGAAAATGATGCAAATACAAAAACAAACAAAACATAAAATCATTTTAAAATAATTCCTTAATCGTCATACAATTGGCATTCTTTATTTGAATATACATTCTTTAAAATACTATGATACATATACCACTTTATTAAAAGCCTGGAAATATTTATATAAGCATTCAATTTTCTTTCACTTTTCTGTTTCAATTTCTGCAATGGAATTGTTTCACACTGTCGATTCCAAAATCCATGTACGTCAATCAATCACTTCACTCGTATAGAACCTAGGAAATCAAGACACGAAGTGGAATGTAAAGTCGTATAGTAATTTTAAAACGTCACGTTGTTACGAGTTGCGTCCCCTTTTTAAAATCGTCATGAAAATATTATCGTAAAATTAAAAACACTTTTGGCTACAGTGATTGTTACTTTTCACATGATTTTCACTAAACCGTTAAGTAAATATTCTATAACTATCACAACAATGCATACATAATGTCCATCTAACGAACACTTTTTACAACAACATTTACTTTGCGGGGAAAACGCATTGGATAAAATCTATTCATCAGCCAAACTTTATCCTAAACGCGACTTTAAAAGGCACTAGTTATTACAAATAATGTACATATTTTGATACGTTTTAAGAATCGTTGTAATTTGATAATTTACTAAGCCCACATTTGTTCACAATAATATTTTACTTTATAAGATAACATTTTAAATCGTAAGTACATTTAACTATACATAATTGCTTCACGTACGCACGTAAATTTACCAATACAGATATCAAATGAATAAAGCTAGATGGTCGATTTATACTTGGTAGAGTCATTTACATCGTGAAGCGGCACTACGAAAATATTTGTGCAACTAAAGGTAAGACAGCATCTTTGTCTATAACACAATTATATTGCCTATAACAATTCGTTCGGTGCATTATCGACAAATAAGACTTTCTTCTCTCGCCGCACACGCACCGTGCGGCGGCGCCAGGAAGAGCTTTCCGTTGGCGCATGCGCACAGTTGGTAAATGTTCTGATGGTGCGGATCGTGCGTGTGCGGCGTCGACTGCGGCAGCGGTAGCGCCGACTTCAGCTTCGGCATATATATGCTAGGAGCGTCTAACCGTATCTGTAAGGTGTAAAACAAAATGATTCTTTGATTCTTCACTATTTTATTGTAATAAGATAAAACATCCAATTATTACACCTAGTGAAAACGAGAATCATATAGGAGGATTAATCAAGTGTAGATGAAATTCTATTTAGGTCAAATGTCTGTAGTTTATGTTTTCGTCAAATAAATTAATATAGGGATAGAAGTGGCAAATTGTTGTATCAAAATGAATCCAGTGGTCTAATAAGTTTGTAAAATACTAGCATTTTAGAGTATTTTTAAGAAGCTTTGTATCTGAAGTAACTTCCGAAAATATTCAAATTTTGTATCATTCATAGCTGCGATAATTTATCCTATCAACATTTTGTACATGCCAAATTAAACGTAGGTTCAAGTGGGCCGATGTGATTTGTGTACATAAAAACAAATAGTCATTAATATCTTATTTACTTAGGATGAACGCCCATAACTGTTCCGTTGCTGTCTTGTGGTCTTACTTAATATAAATACTCCCCATTCTCTATAATAGGTTACATCAGCTTAGCTAAGCTTAGTGTTACTCACTGCGCCTGCGACGGACCGCAGACGAAAGGTGGTAAGACAACTGGCGGTGATGTCGCCCGCGCGCGACTCCAATGCTATACTCTGAGCGGCATGCATTTCTAACGACCGAGTCGACGATTCCAAGCTGGGAACAAATTACTTAAATATTTATTCTTTTACATGTTTTAAATTCTTCTTAAATTTTATTTTATACAAACTACACAACTTCATTAGAGTACGTATGAGTTGTGTTGAGAGTACAGAAGTCACCGAAGTAGCACAGATTTAGATCAGTCATGTCTATCATTTGTATATCGTAAATGATATTTCGGTTAAGTATACAAAAATCGGACTTTAACGAGCGTGAAACGCAAAACGCATCAACCTATCATCCTCGTCGTACCATGAAAAATTATGTGGGTATAAAACAAAACTAGACTACACATTTTCTTTTTCCTAGAGACATGCTAAATTAATTTTGTTTATTACACATTTTTGAAAACGATACAAACTGTTTTGGTGTCTAGTAAATATTTGTTAAGACGGTAAGCTTTTCAAAATATTGCTTTGTCTTCAAAGTACTTCCACAAGTTTCTATGCCTGGTGTAGCGTGCTCAACTAACTATCATAAAGATGTATCTATACAACACTACAGGTATATCACTCGCCATGTATCATTATTATCTGCAGTCGTCTGTTGTGTTCACTGCCTGCCTGTAATGACGCCCTTTGCTCGTTATAATCACCGTACCCTATATCTAAGTCTTGTCAGACTGTGATCTTTTTGCAGTTTCTAAAAAACTGATATCGCTTGTAAGATAGACACAGAGAAATGTATACATGCATGTTAATACAGAGTACGCATAATCCATAATAGTATCAATATCTAAACCTCGGTATAAATTCAATATGATACACAAATATTTTGTAAATTGCAAGAAATATTAAAATGACAATTATGTTATCCTAACTTATTTTATATAATGTAAACGATTACTGTCTCGTTGGTCGGGCGGTTGCTAGCGCGACTGCCGATCGGGAGGTCCTGGGTTCAAATCCCGGGCTGGGTACTGTTGG
>DWDX01000741.1:0-23312 GCA_018245675.1 Agara michaeli | reverse complement strand
TGTTACACTCTTATCATTTTCATATTATTATCATTACTATTTTGAACACGCGGGCGAAGCCGGGGTTAATAGCTAGTCATACATATATTTCGTGAATCAAAAGCACTAGCTTTAGGTTACAATAAAGCAAAAATAAATAAATAAAATCAATTGAATTCCGCTATAGATGCAACCAATTTTATTCGCAGTGTGAAAATGGAAACATTTACGTCACGAAATAATTATATTATGGAATCAAATTTACGAATGGGGAAGCGTACGGAAAGGAAATTATTGGGTAGCGAACAGGGAAATCGTTTGTAGCTATTGTTTAAAATTTAAGTAGATAGGTTTATAAGTAAGACTATAAAATAAGGAGAAAAGTTAAATGTCATTGCTATCCAAATATATACTCCTATAAAAAATTGTAGCTAAAATAATAATAAGCTTTATTACGTTCTCCCGGATGATTTTTAAATTGATACTAGAGATGGGCCGACTAGTTGCCAACTAATCAGCATATTTTGTAGTCGACGAAAAAGCCCTGATTAAGCAGCTGTTTTTATTCATTCAAATGTCTATGCTTAAAATAGGAAAATTAAAATGAAATCATCACTATTTGACACATTTACCCCTAACTAAACTCCTCATATTCTTAAGTGTTATAATACTTTGAATGAATACGATACTTTGAAGAATATTTTGAATGCATACGTTACGTAGAACTACAATTATATCAATAATATAAATGATATATGACAACAATTGTGACCTAATTTTCCGCTTCGACGACAAGTTAGGCTTAAACCTGAATTGAGATTTCTGTTAAAACATTTTAAGCCAACGGAATTACACATGATTTTAAGAGAACACGGTATAGTTTATTCCCCGCGATGAAAGTGTAATATATACACATTTCAGAGTGACAGTAATAGGGACAATAATCCCTACTTTCAGCGGATTAGGGGTGGACCCGAAACTACGAGACTTGTGACGTTAGTAGCACTTTACCAGTAACATTTACAAGACTAATTTATTCTTAATAAGGATATTCTTTATGTTGCAATAATAAAGTATTAATTTAGGTCATGACTTTTGCTAGTAAATAAGGGCTTTGTCCAGTTCTTTAATTAAGTGACCTATCACGCAATAGGCGTAAATTGAGGCTGGAAACAACATGAATTCGTGGTTACAAAATAGATGGAGTACAGGGCAGAAAAAAGATTTCCACTCCAATATTTCTGTAGTCTATGTGTCTTTAATAATTTTGTGAACAAAAGATTCTACTTCGACATTCCATAATAAACTTCCACATAGCGATAATATACTAATTATTAAATGTAGACTAGCTTTACTTGAAGTCGAATTTTACAGTAACGTGACATCCCTGAATCCCGTGGAGCCTAACAATGAATGCTAACGGTATAAAATATCAGAGCTTTACGTGAGAACCTTTATACATGTATCCGAGACACATCTCGCTGCCGATACATCACGGCCGGGCCGGTCGCTATCAACAAGTGTCAAGATACAAATAAATCTCGGCTGTCCTTATTTCAACAGCACCGAAAATGGCCGAAATTCATGAATTTTACGACGACGCGAATTAAGATGCTCTATTTGTTTGTCACGACACGCCAACGGGCTTCGAGAACTGATATTTCATAAATTAAATGTCTTTCACTTAAAATGGTCGTTGTAGTATAAATATTTCATATTTTAATTCTATAATATTTCATATTATGATTCTGTTCAACTGTACCTTTTGATGTGGTAACGATTACGAAGAGATCTAAATTAAATATTAGCAGTTTTAAAATAAAAAATGGAAATTGATCTTAGTTAAGACGTCAGTGACATTTAGAGTAATTTATTGTATCCCATATCCTACAGTATACGTAACGAGTGAAGTCCAAATCCGCACGTTGCTTCCTTTAAGTGAGCACACCGTAATATATCTAATTCCTCGAACATGTTATTCCTCTTGGTAGCAGTCAGTGTGAGAGCGCTTAGCTACATTAATGCTTAACATAACAAAGCTTTTAGGTTGAATTATTCGGTCAAGTACAACAATCAGACCCACTATTCAGAGAGCCAAAGGGCAGTGGATATAAATGATGCCACTGGGCAAACGCTATCGTTGGACGACACTCACAACTTTAACAACCACTCGCTAATCCGGCCGGAGGGATGAAAAGTGACCTTAATAGTATTATTACGTACGTCATATTCAATTAAATTTAATGTATAAACACTGTTCTATTACATCCAGCCGAAGAAAAATTATAATAAGCATGCATAGATCCGTTTACATTAAGGAATTAAAACGATACTATGCATAGCTGTAATTAACTTCAATATATGAAGAAGTTTCGGAACTTTAGTATTGTAACATAACATACAATTGCACTGGAAAGCTATTTTCAGTAATGATGCTTTATTTAGAACATATCAGTTGTAACTAAGTTTATGTCACAAATGGTAGAGTTATCTTTGAGATAAAGTTACGTATGCATGTAGGAGAGCCGTAGGGATGTAACAAATATTTTCAGTCGTCTCGTCAAATATTACCTGTACTGTAATGTGATTGTAATGAATATACAAACCGAATTTCTATTAAAAGATGTTGTCCATCATAAATAAACGGGCCTTTAATGGATATAGGCACATAATATTTGCCGTCATGAAATATCTCTCCTATAAACGTGATAGATAATGTGTAGCTCAAATCAAAATATATTATTATTATTTACCACTGAGAAATTAACCCATCGAATGATATATATGTTGAAAAATATATTTATTTAATTAAAATAACAATAAAATGAGAGATGTGCTTTGTCTATCGTGGTACAATAATGAGGAGTAAAGCTATTTCACGTTCATATTCACTCGCCAAGTCATTTTAAATTTCGAATAAACTAACGAAGTATTATTATTTACATTATTCTGACGCGGCACCTCCCTAGCTATGGCGAATAGAATTAGGTTAACGACAAAATAATGCAGTAGAAAACGTAGTTGGATTACTGTTTTGCATGTGACTTCGTAAATTTTGCATGGACGTTCACATACAAAGGTAAATTTTAATTTAGAGTTCAAATTGTGTACGAGTGCATAAAAATATATATATGGTATACTAATATGTATTATCACAGTAACTATATATACATACAAGAAATACATTTGGAAAATAGTAATCGCTGCGTACGAGTATACATGTGATAGAGACCTCAAAATAAGTCTTTGGAATTGTTTGTATTTTTCGATTAAAAATTGTGATTATTATTTTACGATCACGCTGGGGTAGGCAAAAATCACTGAGTGCCAAATATATCCTCACAGAACTGACGTGTTTCTTCTACTTTCAAAAGCAGTATAAAATTACACGATGACTACGAGAGGTGGAGATTACATTAATTAACGATAGCTTTAACGTTAAATGATCTCTCATGAATAGATTGACGAGGCAATCGATTAAATACGATTTGTCCAATGGCGTGTTTAAACTCGAAACACGGATTAAACCAGTGACATTGATTGGCATTTTTCAATATTATTTTGGCATCTGCCTAATTTGTGTTAGGTGTACAAGTTTAAAGGAAGCTGTGGCGTTACCTCATCTCGCTGTGACAGGAGAGCCGTGTCTAACAGTGGAACGATAAAGGAGTAGAAAAAAGGCATGGCACATTGGTATGTCCTCAAAACTCACTCGCTGTTGGTAGAAAAACTACATTAGCATTATTTCCTCACAGTTCTCTCGTCACTGAAAAGTCTTCACTGTGCCAGAGATTTAATTTAACTTATGCACGGTGCACGCCGGAAATTATTCTGAGGGGTGGACGAAATTTAATTAAAGAAATTGGTATTTTTTAATTCGCGAAAAATAATTTCACCACTTTTTTCCCGTTACTTTATTCCACAGCTGCTATTTTTATTACATTAAGTTAAGACATATACGGGAAAACGTTTATTCAAACATCACATATGTAAATGATGCTGAAGGAGGGGTCTTAGTTAATTTTCCGTAAGAAATACGTATACAAGTATGGACATATGAAGCATTTAAGTTTATAAATTAAAATATTAAAAATATATTATAGTTTTACGTTTTCATTGAACATTAATATCGCAATCAATAAAAGCATATTCTTAATGTTTTCAATTTGCAATGTATATTGTCATTTTAATAGTAACCCTTACATCGTAAAGCACTCTGTAAAGTCAGTATGTTTTACACCCACAGACATCTCCATACAATACATTATTTATGCATACATAAACAACGATTTTACATGTAGCATAGACTTTACAATACAGTTATAATCAGTTGAGACTGAGTAAGGTAATGCCGTGATTTAATAAGCGTACAACTTTCTCATGCAGAATTTTGAAAAAAAATTATAAAGCCAAATTATACTACGATGTTATTGTTTTCCTTCAAATATTCATAGAGAGTGTTAGGTACTAGAAGTCAACCGTTATAATGAAATCTGCAACTTTGACTGTTTTAAATATCTATATCGGATACATTATTATTTTTGATCCGCGACTTTGAACTCGCTATAGAAAATTAACTAAATTCAAACGGCTGTGTACGGTGACATTATTAAATAAGTTCGACGTCGCCCCACCGTTCGAATGTGCGGGAAACCTCAATATTTCCATGCAGCTTGAATAATACATGAGCATCCGAGATCACTAATGACACCTATTACTTTTATTCCGCGATCCGAGGCCGACAATTGCTTGTGCGAATTTCGTTATTTTTTCTTTCGCAAGATTTGTTCGCGTCCCATTTAATAGATAAAGTTTTAAACGATACTTTAAAAATGTATTTATGTTACATTCTCTGTTAGAAGTGGTGAAGAAAAGAAAACGAAATGAGCACGTGGTAGTGTTCTCCTTAATGTTCTCTATGGCGTGAGAAGTCTGCCAACCAGTACTTCACCAGATAGACCTTAACCTTAATGATACGAAAGATTGCAACATACATAACAATAAAGAAAGCGGCATAAAGGTGCCAATGATTTGCCTAAGAAACTTCTACTGACTACATGTCTAACTGGAAAATGTAATGAATCTGAAATGTAAAATATTAAGACATAAATACAGTCCGGAATAATAATACATGTTACACCGGTATATTTTACTTATAGTCACATGTTTATAAGGGTTAAAAATTCTTCGCAGAGTAAAAACTATTGAAGGAACGGTACTCAAACCCATTTAATTTGTATCGACTTTGAGATCAATTATGTTAATTAAGGTATTAAATTTGAACCCAAAGTGAAGGAAAATGCGTAACGTTAACACACGCTTATAAATTTCCTTACAGTAAAACAAACTATGTTTGGAAGTTATAGTCAATATGGGCAGGTATCGAGTAACCTACTACTCGAGTCCCGAAGACCGTTCCGATATAAATTTAGCTAAAATTTATTTCCTCCCAAGCCCGATCCAAATCAAACTTTTCACTTTGCCTCGCAGAATAAATTGGCTGGAACTTCTCAACTACGGTTTTTTCCTAAGACTCCTTTAGGTGGTCAATGAAATCGTTTTAGTCCAAAGGGTCGTACAGATTTTCAATACTCCTTTTACAGAATAGAAATGCCCAACTTTAATATTCTGCCTTCCTGGCTGCCTTTTACGGCCGTTTCCACAGAAAAAGCAACCAATGGAAATATATTGAGAATATAAAAAAGCAATTACGTTTGCTACAAAATGCTGATCATCATTAGTTTGAAAGATCGTAGTTAAAATGAATACAATCAATATTAAAAACATAACTTTTACAGTTTTAATTTTTTTTTCTGAAAATGCATAAACAACAATATATCAATCTATGGCTTGATATTAGCCTGGTTCTTGATACCTCATAGACATGCAAAAGATATTGATTTCTATATGTATACGGGTAATAAGAGAATTGGGACGAAATGACATGATCTGGACAAAGTAGGTAAAACGTGCAAATGAAATTTTACAATCTATAATACTAAGAGCATTGCAAATACAATCTTAAGTCTACAGCGAAGAACATATTATGCGGCGGCAAAGATTTTCTCATTAGGATGCGCTTTTAGTAGGTGTCGTGAAAATTGTTTTTTGAAGAAGATTAATTAGTGAAGAGAGCTTTTCTGTATATTAGTGAAAGATAACGGACTTGAAAGAGAATTTAGCAAATATATACATTTCATTTTGTACTGTATTTCATTTCTTAAAACATTATTTTTTCTGTATGTTGATTTGTGATATACGATCAATAATGAAGTTACTTAATTTTGTACTAAATTCATTATAATGTTCACTTTATGACATTTGAATACACCGTGAACCGGTATCTTTTGAGTGCATACGGATAATTATATACTAGTGATAGGATGTAAATGCAATGCAGTGATAATGACCAGCATGGCAGTCTCTGAAATGAAACAATTACAGACTTTTTCGTACGCCAAATTTCTTTTGTAATCACTGAATGTCAGTAGGCAAATTAATTTCCTAAAGTAACTTCTAGAGGATTCATTTGGAACAATGGTAACGGCAAGCGCGATTAGCTGTCACAGTCAGTTCCGATACGATTTTGGACGCCGACGATATGATGAATACGATGAATACGAATGATACGAAATGAATACGATGATGTCTTTAGATAGATATGTTTTTCCACCGGACCCCATTTTACACGGTATCTTAGGGATAGACTGTGAGTGTAAAACGTTCCTTATTGTTGTAATAAAAATCCAACTTCACGAAATATGATCTGTTAATACTTTTATTATTACACTATCGCGCCAGGCCCAACGGGGTAGGCAGAAAGCTCCAAGTGCCAAATATCTGTATCGTTACAGTTCTTCTACAGCGTTCTTCCTTAGTACTATACAAATTTTATATTTACGTATCTATAACTAAATCCGCCATCTGTTGCAAAGTGTTCAACTTCTGCAGTAAATCATAGTTAATGCAACGCTTATACTCGTACCTATAGTTTATTTGTTTGATAAAGGATACAGTTATAATTGTTCCAATAGTTTTAAATCCTTTAAATATAGCAATTAGTATTTAAATCTGATAAAACATTGGCGATAGCTCTGATGTCACCGATGCCTAATGTCAACTACGATCAGTTTTATCCATCGGTATATATGTAATATCTGCCGTACTATCTTTTTAAGCGATGGTAAGCTTTAGGGCAAATAATTATGGATACTATTTAACTTTCCACATGCATGAGGGCAAATGTTTAACTTGCTAAATTATTAATGACGGTCTTAACTATGTTATGTGCAGTGTCTATTTACTACAGATGTACCTACGTAGAAACTAAACATTTTCACCGGGTGCGGTCTTGACACACTTGTTTCGTTTCTACTACTTTCATCGAAATCGTAATGCATGCTCACATATCAAAGGTACTCTTGACCCGACCGTCTTTAGTACGTTTCCGATGTCATCAAAATAAGTATGCTTAGATGTATCTCTTCCAGTTCCACCATTTTATTGGTCATTCGTAATTTTTTTGAATAATTACATAAAACTATTCAACGAATTTTAGACAGTTCTCTTGCAGATATACATTATTAGTATAGATCTCCAAGTCTGAAAATTACCCGACTATTAGCACTGAATTCTTGAGCCACATCTTGCTCAGAACTATTACATTTGATTAATGGTCCCGCTCGCTTCCGCTCCGGATATATCCCTAGGTTCGGTTCACGCGAATGATTATCAAGTTAGTTACATTTACAGCTCCCGGAATGGCCTTGTGTAGATCACGGTAAGTCGACCATTCTTATAAGGATGTCATTAATATCTAATGTCTAATTTCCTTACCGTTTGATTTATTGTAATAATAATGATGCCGTTATTGCCTGAATTCCAAAAACATGACGGCAGAAATTTAGAAGGGAGACCTCATGGACAATTATTAGGAGTCAAGTCAGCTGTTGCTAACTCGATCTAGAATTCTGAGTAGCGCTGATTTCAGTTGCCCTCTTCATCCTTATGGTGTTATGTAGGATATTACTTGATTTCTTCTTATTATATTTATGATACGAATTTCCCGATGAAAAGTGTGGATATTTTTCAACATGGACCACTCATAGATTTTACCTATTTCAACCTCGTTTTGAAGAGTACTATGTTACATTTGTCAGGAAGCAGACACCAGCAAGCTGACAGACAATGCCAATCAAGACGGGATTTGTTTGTAAATCCCACTTTGAATAAAATTAAATGTGTTTGAAGGTTGCTAGAATTCCTAATCCGCAGACATTTTCAATTCTTATATAACAGTCAGTATTACCAATAGAAATCAAATCGTGTTCATATTACTGACAAATTAATTTACAGTGCAACTGTTTTGTTAAATATATTAAAACTTTTACAAACATTTCGAACTGAAATTTCCCTATTCACCTTCACAGTGTTATACACACACAAAGGAAATTACATGACCAAAGAAGAACTATTTAACTCTTATTTTCTTTTAAACAGTACGAATGTTTAATCCGTAGACATTTTAATAAAGTCATTGATCAGTGGAGAATTTAATAAAACCGTCACGACTACCTACATAAAAACCTCGTTTTAAAAGTAATTAAACCTATTCAGAATACGAGCGTATAACGTACGAGGTAAAGAGACCCGTCTAGGCGATGAATAAAACATGTTAATGTGTGAGCCCGCCCTCAAGCCTCAGTCTCGATCGAGCCGACGAGAATCTTAGCGTAGCATAGATTAAATTGATTAGTATCACTAAAAGAGTGTTATCACATTAACACTAATTGAAAATTGAGTCCTAATCTTTATCTTTAACATAGGCAATTCCTTACCTAATTTGGAATCAGATATCTATGTATGGAATTGGCCCAATTATTATCCATATCCTATGTGGCAAATAATTCTAGTAGTAGGATATCAGAATAAAGAACAAGTTAATGGAATTAAGAACAATAAAAATAATAATTGGGCAGCTTTTACAGTTTACGCGCTAAAGCGTGCGCACTTGGTCTCATCTTCGGGCGACGTTAGCAGAAAATATTTATAATTTCTCATTGGTGACGAGCGCAAATCGTCAAGGGTATCTGTAATTTCTGACGAGCTTAACCCAATGATGAAAACTAGGCTAAACATCTTAACTTTGCGTAGTATAATAAATAGAAAATGTAAATTTTACTTGCAAATATATACATATATAAAGTTCTGTATTATGGATTAAATAGGAACTAGTGTTATTCGTTCATAGTCAAATTTTAATCTATTGCAATAATTGTGTTATATATTGAACGCACTATTGCAGGACCGTTCAAGACAGTTCGGAATATCCGGAATATTCCAAGCTTTCATTATTTGTGAATACTTATAATTTCTACTATAAGTAAACTATATAAAAAACATGTTTTGTTGTAACTACAGGCTGATCTTTAAGAACATTATCAAGTTAATTTAAATTAATTAGTATTGAAATAAATGACATTTATTATTACTGTGCTGCAGTTAAAAACAGCTGGCAGTTTCTTTGATTTATTAATTGATAATAATAATTGATATGTACCGAAGAGATTCTCCAACAATGTGTAGTATTCGTATTTGCCGTAGGATTCAATCCCCCGATAGCTTAGTAGAAATGTCAATAAGTCTAATACAATACGCGATGACCTATTTACGACGGGGACGGAAGAATCATTTACGTCGTCCTACTAGTGACAAGGGGGATATAACACGCTCAGCAACGATTGTACTACTAAATAATCGAGGAGTATTTTATTATATTAATTGAATTGAATTCATTCAGTTATTAATAATTTTCACAAAAAAAAATGTGTCATTTACGTTGACTGAAGGGTATTGGGCAATCTTTTAGATATTTCTCATTGCCAGTGAAGTTCTCTTAATTGAGATATCGAAGTACTGGTGCGTACCTAAATCCACATTACTGTTTGAGAGTGCTTTATCAAAGAAATCTGATACTTGTGTTACAATTGGAATATATTTCCTCATTGATCACATCGGTGGGCTCATATGCTTTTCACTGACATGCCACAGTAAAACATTATAATAGGTGCGAGTATGAGGCAAAACGTTTGTTTTATTACTTCAAGGATATTTTTTTACAACAGGAATAATAAAGCTTAATTCGTTTCTTTTTATAATATACAATTTATTAATAAAAATAATACATCAAAGCAAAAACGGTGAATTCAAATAAAAAAATCTAATAAGAATAAACATCATTATTATTATTACTATGAGCTTTCGCCTATGATTCAAGATGGCCCCGTCGGTGCTTATTGACTACACGAATTTAGCTCATAACACATTACAACAAGAGCGTAACCTTGCACGCAAATTTGCGCTTCGAACACAAATCATTAATTCTCCACAAAAATTAATTTATACAATGTTTCCTTATACTCCGTCTTTCCAAAGCAAAGATTGATATTCTCGTACCTACCTACGTACCTTTGAATTTTGATGAATATTTATATCCTTGTGTTACGTGGCGGAGAGAACTTTATCAATTAATTTTCCCGGCGTTTCATACGAAATATGCAAAAACGATAATACCTACACACATCCATCTACATGTTTCGTAATTACCGTACCGACAACATTATTGGTAGTTATCATAATGAATGCAAATATTTCGCAGACAGTTTCGAGTCAATGACATTGTAAGATGGATTTCATTCAGTGCGGCTCAATTAACTTGTTATTTATGGGTAACCTATGTTTATAAAGAACGGTCAACCAGTACAATAGTTAATCAATTAAGCGCGGGTCGATAAATAAGATACACCTATTTGGGAGAATGAACAGTACACGTTTCAATTTTGAATGAAATTTGAGGTTACGAAATGTGCAGTATTTCATTAACCCAACACACATTTTTCTTCCACACGGTACAATATTTCCTGTTCTTTATAGCGTTGTCTGAATCCTATTGTTTCATAGTGTTGGATTAGGAACAATACCAAAGGAATGTAAAGCTCACAATGACTCAGGTATAACGCCCATCATAATAGCCACCATAACAGCATTCGCTATAGAACTATAGCCTTGACCGACTTCGCTACGGGGTTTATTGCTACTCGTATAATGAGTCCAAAACATGATGGTCACCTCCATTTGTAAACTTACCTACACCTGTTTACAAATGTGTCAATACTGAACAATAAAATATATATTCTCAATGTACATAAGGAGGATAAATTACGAATGTCTCTTAAAATTATCAGTATAGTAACGAAAAGTATCATTTGGTTACATTAAACGATTTCAAAGAACTTTTACATTGTCGTGACTGTAGTAAAGGCAAGACACTTTTAAAATTAATCTTGAACTAATTATTACTACATAAAATAACCAAATATTTTTATATTATTCTATTTGATGACCAAAATCACTCAAAAAAATAAAAAAAAAATAATAATAAAATATAATGTAATTGATTAATTAAACTAAGAACAATACCAGTACTAAATAAAGATTACTTGTAGCTCTAGATTTTGAAATCAAATCCTTGTTCTACAGCTGATGTAAATACCAAGAATGCAAAAAAAAATTACGTCGTCATTGGTGCCCTTAAAAATGTACCTATTTCACTACCTTCACGTATTTTTTCCCACATTTCATACAAAAGTTATTTTACTCTTTTTCAACGTGGAAATTTTGCTGAGCCAAGTGAGCTAAATTCAATTTCTGTAGGATTACTTTTTGTCATTGAGCCGTTCCGTTACTTATCCCTTTATCTAGCGATAGTCGGCATACCGGTCAGGATATTATATTATCATCTGAACAGGAATATTGTATTATGATCTAAAGGCATTCCCATTTCTTGTGTGTTACTCGTAATATACTACTTTTTATGAAATAATCAACTATATCTTTCAGATTAACCATGTGTTTTAACCGACCCATTGACGCTTCAAACCCTCATGTGATATCCATTTCTACTTTTTAAAATGATATATATTTCATAAATATACAATACATATTGTATATTTATGAAATACAATTTTGTACTATATTCCGACGCGAAATTGTTTATACCTACAACCTTCAGGAACAGCCAGTTACAAAATATAATTAAATTTTCATTACTTGATTAGTCAGGCCGAATTTTATAACTTTTAACAACTACCCGTAGAACAGACGTTAATCCAAATTAGTTTGCTCAACTTAATTATATTCTAGTTTAGTAAATTCACCGCGCCATTCTCGAATATTATTATTCATTACTACAATAGCAACTTCGTACATATTAATAATCTCTCAATAATACCATAATATAAAGGCCTCATTTTATTTAATTACGTGGAATATTGCTAGAGGTGAAAAGATTTTAAGTACGGTACTTCCTTCATTATTATTATTTTTATTGCTATCACTGCATGGTATATTAGAGGTACAGAATATAAACAAATATTAAACATTATTTGCTGTAATGGTGAACGAAAACATCGTGAAGAAACCTAGACATAAGCATTCCCCAACAGTTTCCCAATGTTCTTTAAGATTATGATGCCTGCAAGCTCCCACTCGGCCAGCATGATTCACTATGGCCTTAAAATTTTGTTGGCGTCAAGAGTCTAGACAGGTATCTAACAGTGGAAATAAAAGGTAATTTTTATTTTAATAGAACGATGAAATATGTACTTATTATTTGTATGTAACGGCCGCAATTCAACCTACTTGTGAAGATATAACATTTTGTGGTTTTCATATAGTAACAATAAAAGAGTTTTAGGAATATACTCGTAATATAGTATTTTTCATAGCAATACAGCACTTTTCAAATTTTAATTCCGCTTACAATTTTATCACTGCTTTTTAACACGGAACAACATATGACATTGTGTGTGAGTGCCGTTCGCAACAATAGCACAACTGCGACTCGCCACTTCACCGTTTTGTTCTGCCTCCATTCTTCTGGCTGACATTATTACAGCGCCTTTTGTCTTCCTTAAGCCAAATAACTTGGAGAAAAACAAACGCTAAATCGAGCGCATGCTGAAGACGACAATTTTAAAGAACATCCATACGTCCACTGCTAGAAACAGTAATCTAACAGTAACGTCAAGATGATGACACAATTTCACTAATACTACTTACGTTTCATGTTCTTCATGCGAAGAGAGAAGAAACCGAGCAGACATCGATCACGGGGGCTAGTGGAATTGTTTGTGTCAATTAGTATCTGTATTAATTGGACTTAGGTCTGTATAAAAAAGTTGTTCTGGTGAAAAAACGTTCAATTCGTAGCTAAAAAATTATACCAAAGACATTGAAATTTCCTTAATTGCGTCTACTGAATAAATTAAGATTCTTAAGGCTTAAAATTAAAGTTGTGATACTTCCTCGTATTTCCAGCGACATTGTAGGAATTTGCTCGGAATTGTCAACTGAGAGCTTTCTCGCGGACATTCTTTTACCGAGACCGCGAGAGGAACGTCCGACACTTTTCTGCACTTAGCCTCTGTTCAAAGGCCCGTTTCTTTACATCCAACCGGATGGTATGTGACCGCAATTCCCAAGTAGAAAAATGAAGACGCTTATTCGCCCGGGAAATAAATTGCGTTAGATGCCCCCGCCTCGTAGATCGTAGCAGTCAAAATAAAGCCCATTGTTGGTTACAATTACGGAAACTTTAATACAACCGACTGCGAGGCAATTTATGAGGCTTTACTTTTTTTCGACAAAAATTTGCCATGTCTTTTCTTCAGCAGTATCGGGTAATGAAATGGCTTTTCGTACCGCACTCCAAGTTATGTATGCTTTAAGTTAGCTACAAATCGGTACTCAATCATTATGTTGTTTACCGATTCGATTGTAAATTGTTTATCGATTTATTGTCAATGTTGGAATTGCCGGTGTTTTAAAGCGGTATAGATACGTTAATTAGTTCCGAGTAATTATTGTGCAAGCCATGTTTGCACTGATCATGTACGGTTGTTCAATTGTAACAGGCGAATCAGTGTGTTGTTATTGAAATACATTTTGAATTGTAACAATGAAAGTTAAGTAATTAATTTTATGAGTATGCATACTTAATAATCATTATACCATCGCGTTAGGTCCGTAACGAGGTAAGTAGACAGCACCTAGTGCCAAACATTTATATCCTAACAGACCTAACATGCTTGTTCTACATTCATCATGCTCCGATGATTCGGAGAACTGGAAAGAATGACAAAATAGATACACAATGTGGGCATTGATGGCTAAAGGTACCGAGGAGGAGAGAGACCAATAATTTACAATCTCGCATATATTCGCAAAGTAGCATCAGATACATTCTATAATGTCGAGTACGGATTCAAGCCGATAGCACTATCCAACATACCTCTTGCGATACCCCAGCGCTTAACGGCTACCAAACTCGTATATGACGTATAGTAACCTCTTTCCGTGTTCCATTAGCTATTAACAAGATAAATATCACCCGCGCATTATCAAAGAAAAGATTGGACTGTTTAAGTGCACGACCCGCACACATCCATAATTGTTATCTGTGTCTTCGTAATTTCACAGTGGAGCGACGATAAACAGTATTTTAATTCAAATTTACATACGTAAGCATAAGTGCTTCTTCTTTCTTTACAATATTGTTACAGCTATCTCCTTCATTGATATCCCGCACACGTATGGAATACATACAAAAGGTCACCTGAAGGTGATAATATAAACGTCACTTTGTGATAACAACGGTTCGCTGAAATAATCGTGCTTTACAACCGCTCGCTCGATCCTGTACAAGAGTATAGTATCGATATTCAGAGCAAATTAAATGATCTTGCTGATGAAACCTTAACCTGTCAATTAAAAAAAATATAATATTGTCCTTTACTGTTATGTTCTCAAATAATAGTAAGTTGTAACAATAGACATCGTAAAGACACCGTCAAATCTAGCAATCGTTGATCTTAGAAACTGAACAATGCAGGACAATATGAATTTCGTAGCTCTCTATGCAGAACTGCAAATATTGATAACAGTATACGCAGAATAAATCAATAGAAACAAAACACATGCGGTCACCCCCGTGCAGAATGGCTATAAAACGTTCAGGTGTACTAAATTTATCGACCATTCTTGTTAGTACCATTGTTTGCGGCGTGACGCACTAATAGGGGCGAGGCTGGCGCTTTCTTTAGTCAACAAATCGATTCGGTAACAGTTTGTTTTTCCTTTCAGTTTCATTTTACCTGTTGTTTCTCTTTACATCGGTACAACATTACAGAGTACTCTAAAATATATAGTTTTTTTCGCGATATGTTCCCTCATCTGAGTAGCAAGTGATATCTAATCTTATAAATGCACATGATTTTATAAAGTTGGAGGACTTAACCAAGATTTGAAGACGACTGAAACTAAATACACTGGACATTGAACTATGAAGCAGTAGGCAGTGTTTACTTTTAATCATTATACTGTAAACCCCACGAGTATAATACATACATAAACATGCGCCTTTTGAACGATTTTTAAGTAATAGGATCTAGATTTCTTTTACTTAATTTTGTCTTGCGACATCGGCTGAACTTGTATTTATAGTCTTCATTAATTAAAACAGAAGGCGATTAAGGGATAAGCCTGCAAATTTATTAAACGAAGATAAGAGAGTAGTTAAAATAAAATGAAAGAAGTAAATTTGACTGAGAGCTTATCAGTGATTTTAGACTGTAGCTGTGATAAGTTTTCATGAATTATGATTATCATTAATCTTTTCTTATCTTATTTTCTTCAATGTTGGTACTTCAAAAATTAGGAAAGCTTGTTGTGTTTATGTTTTGCTGTAAATTCTTTTACAGTTACGTAATGTTGTCTAGGTTTTTAATCTTATCCTAGTGTTCAGTGGGATCAGTGGGGAAATGTTTTGACAACGCAGTTTCACTTTCCGCACGTAGAATTTTACCATCCCTTGTACCCAATAAAATGTTAATACATTAAGTTAACACTAAAGTTACAATGGAGGTTTCAAAATATACATTGACATGTAAAATAGCTTCTGTAGCCTTCTGCCCTAAATAAATGAAACGGCTCTTTGTTCCCCAAATTTCCATTATTACAGTGCGAAAAAGGACCTTACACCCACTATCAATTTTGTGCAAAAGGAAAGTTACGTACCTGTTAATATTTCGTAAGCATTAGGTATGTATAATTATGGTTTAAGAAATTAAATGTACATAATATTTACATAATAAAGTAGTAGTCATGTATTTTATTCACTCTAATCTTATTGTCGGTGAAAATTACGCAACCCTAGTTTACAGTGTGAACTAAAATATTGTTGAGTAATAAATATACTCATTCTAGTACGGATGTATGTGGGAGTATCATAATTTTCCTCATAATAAATGTATATATGAAAAAGCCAAGTTAATCTTCACCTGAGTTAATAAGGGAGTATCCACCAACATTACTCATGAATGAATATTTAAAATGGAGGTCACTTAAGTGCTTTCCAAAATTATACACGAGTAAATGTACCTTCTGGCATTGTTTATTATTAACATTACCCACTTCATCCGGATTATATTGAAACAATGGCGAAGTTGCATGAATTTTGAAGTTATTATATGACTCGGATATTTTTAGAACTGCACTTATGATTAGTTTACATGTTTTAGAAACAGATATATAAATAATGACAATAAAATGTCATATTTATTGTTCATATCATTTATCACATTTGAAACATAATATGATAAATTTGAAACATAATATGATAAACATAAATGATTGATAATACACTATAAGATGAATATAGATGTTGCGTACGTTTAAAATTATTTAGATTACCAAAATTTTAAAGAGACTCTACTTTGAAATAAGACAAGAGATGAACAAAAGTTTGTGTGAGATGGATGGTCTTTACGACAATAAGTTGAGAGAATTTATTACGTAATTTTTTTTTTATTTTATTCTATACATACACTTATACAGTTTCCTATCTAAAATTCTGAAATATTGATATAATTCTTTATATTTCATATGATTCTACATATATTGACGGTGGCATGTCCGAAATTCAATACTAACGTGGATTATATATTCACTCTTCTATATTTAAATACAATAAAAATCCCAATAAGCTAATTAAGAAAACACTTCGTGATTCCGAGACAACAAAGAACACGATAAAACACTTGAAGTTTTTTAAATAGGCTAAAAGTTACTTCAAAAGTTAGGCAAAGAGTAGCAATGAGTGCTTGGAAAGATTAAACTTTGGCTCTTTTATAACATTAGAAAGCAATAAAAATGCAATCGTTAACGAATTTGGATAACATTTCACTAAATTAAGTATTCGTACGCTGATGAAGCTAAAATATTCAGTGTGCGTTAATCTATCGCAATTCACGGTGAATTTAGAATGCCGTTAAAGCAATTACCAGAACCTTATATAAAAAGTATTGCAGTGATTGAAGTAAACGATTTGTTAAATCGCTTACTTTAATTTGAAGCATGAAGACGGAAATACTATATTGTAGTGATATCATATTGCTGCATTATTTTCATTAGGTTATTGCCTACGACTATATAAGTGTCTGTCGCACTTTGAATTAGAATAATTCTTAGAATAAATTTTGAAATCTTTATACAGGTATATAGCAACCCCATATTAAAGAACTGCCTTTTCTTTACTACCAAATAGGCTTGTTCTGACTACGAATTCAACTGAACGTAAGTGATGCGGAGGCTAACCTAGGTAGCATGCTTGTCTACAAAATGCCCTATTCACACTTGTCTCGAATGATTCTAAGATAAATGAATCGGGAAAAACAGGTAGCGTCCTTCCTGAAATTTTCACCAAAAATGAGTCAGCGAAATTTTACATCCTGTAAGCAAAATTTAATAAGTGCCCTCAAATGATAATCCCCCGTTATCATCAAGCTGTATCATTTTTCTCATTAAGGTTCTATTAGTGGACTTAGACCCTAAATTAAGTACATATTCACCATTTCGTGACACATTTGGCTATTAATACTATACATCCATATTCAAGTCATTGCATTACCATATTTAGACCGTTCTAATATCGAGTATGTGTTATCATTAGGCATTCAGTAAATCAAGGGAAAGGAATATTTGCCGAGCAATATTATAAATAAATTGCTTTACGAAAATACACGATACGGAATTTACTGAAAATTGTTCCAATATATTGGTGAGCAGAAAACTCCGGTCAAAGGAAATCGTTACACATTTTATACTACATATCGTGAACGCAAGTATAAAGGCTTTGAATAGAATTAAATATGCATGTTCGTACAATATCCGCAGGGAAGTACGGTTAGGCATAAGACGGAATTCGGCAAAAAAATATTACGCATTTTTAATATGGAATCTTGCTCATTATTTTTTTTAAGACAACAAATAAATGAACGAAATGGAGATTCGGATTACACGGCGATACAATATTTAACATTTTTTTCTAATTCCATTTGATATTTACTAACAACGAGAAGGTTATTTTAGGTCAACGTTTTAGGACAACGCTTGTAACACGATAAGTTTCAATGCGAAAGTCCTATTGTTTCAACTTCTGAGGCAAATACACAATGCTTGCATCCTAACCAGTTTGACTGCTAAAGCCATAAGGGTGTGCCCTAAGCTACAGCACTAATATCATGGGAAGGTGCATATACAAATAACTCATTTGTTGATATTAAAAGTCAGATATAACTCTCGTTACACTGCAATATTGAAGAATTTAACATAAGATAGCTTTGGCCTTGTATAGGTAACTATGTGGTTACTATCCGGCTACATGAACGTCTTCGAAGGGGAAGACATTTTGTGTTTCAAACCATTAGAGTCATGTACTTAAAAATAAAACTAAATGAAATGGTAATTAAGGACAAAGCGCTGTTAACTAAATATCCAGGGAGAGTTCAATTACGCCGGTATCGTTCCTTTTGTTACGCATCCGATGAGCAGCAACGTGAGGTAAAGACGAGTTTGACTTCTTTGACCCCATTTCAAGCTAAAAACGGACTGCAAAACACGTTTGACTCACCATTGTTGAGGAATATTAATGGGGCCTGAAATGTTCAGTACGACTTCCTTTTTGTTCAGTAGTCAGTACTTTTAGTAATGTACGCCTCAAATGATTAGAGAAAAGTTATTAAGTACTTTTACTTCTTGGGTACTTTTTTTAAAAGGGCCTTCTTTATCTAGTCCTGGCAGCTATGGTAGTACTGATGTACTGAAAATTTGTATGTTAAAGAAGAAACATGTCAACATTATATATTAAAATTGTCTCCAATTTTGTCAAAAGTTTACACTAAACGTCCAATTATAAAAAGCAATCGTAGTCTTTTAATGCAAACAACGAAGGATTCCTTCGATGTAGTAAATATATTCGATGTTAATAATAAAGAAAAGAAATTAAGGTGGTACCTTAAGAAACATAATTTATCAATACGAATTAAACATTTTCCGGCATAAATTTAATTGGAGAAGTCCATATAATATCAGACGTGTACACTTTGAAGAAACTCGTTAACGAAACCGTACAAAACAGTAAAATGTCAAGTAAATTACGAAGTTCTGAAAGAATGTTGGTGAACAAATTAAAAGTTTAATTAAAAGGTAAAAGAAGTTTACGAGTTTATTCTTCTGATTTCTAAATATACACTCTACATATGGAAAAGTTGTCGCCGATTCCAAAAGTAGCTCGACTATAAAAAAAATTACTTGAGGAGCAGCACCTACTGTTTTATTTACAATTTTTCAATAGAAATGTTCATCAATTCAACCCGCAGTCGTCGACTATTGGATATAAACATCTAATTATATTTATTAATAGCCAGTAGTTATATTTAAAAATAATTAGGCAACATGTGTGATATCAATTACTACTATATATTATAAGATATATAGATACAAATTCGTACTGCAGTGTAAATTTCTCGAACATACTTTTCACAAAAAACTTTTTAACAAAAAGGACTATGACAGGAACTTTGGACATTATTTGTAATGAATAAACGATAAATTCTTAATATCCTGTAAACACAACTTAAACACTTCACACTCAGCTTCTTTTCACGACGTTTTCAAAAGAGGAGTGATTGCGCATTTTCTTTAAAAAGCCGCGCTCCACTTTAACAACTCGCATGATAGCAAGTGAAAAGCGATGAAAGTTATTTTTTTTATTCCAATTTAAGACGACGTCTAGAGCTGATATAACTACTTGATTTTTTTAAAGTACGCAAGTGGTTTTTTAGTTTTAAGTCAAAAAATGTTACTTATCGTTAGGCATATAATGAGAAGCAACTATATGAGCGATTTGTTTATACAGAGTATCTGCAGTCTGTATGCCCAAACTATATTATTACTTTCCAGCAGTAGAAAGGCATGTGTTACAGCCTTCTGGAATACCATCAGTCTTCATTGTGACTGAATGTCCACTATCCACATTTGTTGCTATTTTGTTGCTATTTCTTCAATTTTCGCGTCTCATACAAAAACAAG
Organism: Agara michaeli; assembly: GCA_018245675.1. Taxonomy (NCBI): domain Eukaryota; kingdom Metazoa; phylum Arthropoda; class Insecta; order Lepidoptera; family Hesperiidae; genus Agara; species Agara michaeli. The sequence goes on along the minus strand of DWDX01000741.1, from coordinate 2,846 downwards.
ATCCCATGTTTTATGTTAGTAACAATTATATTCTCAACGAATTCATGATATCGCCTTTGAACAAGTACCTAACTCTGTAATGGGTGGTAGGGGATAGGAATAAACATTTGGAGAATTCTTTACAACGCCCCCGTTACGTTTTCAGTAATACATTGAAGAGTTTGAATATCCCACTTGTATAGCCGTTGAGGGACAAAAAATGTTGAAACGACACAAAACGCTCGTGGGGTGTTTAGATAAATTGCGGCGATTATTAAACATTAATATTGAACATTAAACTCAATGAGTTCTTTAGCAATCGGAAAAAAAATTCATAATATAAACGTGAATTTTACAGCATTATTATTATTAATTTAGACCGCACCTCACATACCATCAGGTGAGTTCTTATGAAACTCAAGCCTATTTCACGATTTAACTAACCATAAAGAATATAGAAATAAATAACCAAGAATAAATCTACTGCTGCCAGCTCGTTCGCTACTGCTACTATCCAAACATAAAAAAAAAACAAAATGAAGTAAACGAATTCTAACGTGTCTTGTAAAGTGTCAAAACTGTACTAAAAACGTCATAAAAGGTTATAAAAGTACAAATAAAACATGAATATATTTACCAGACTAAAACCTTATTTACAGTCAATTCACAGTATATACGGTGCAAATGAAAATTATTACACATAATTTGAGTTTGAGATACAACTCCGGTTAGTTACAATTTTAGTAACAGCAAAGAGGTGTAAACACTTTTAGTGCCTATTTTACGGGTAAACTTGTTATGGAGGCGACCGTTACGTTATAACTTTGTTTTCACGCTTCCCAACCACTCTACACAATTTTTAAAACACTCTACTTACATATCATTAGGATCCGTATTTTGCAGTAAAAGCAAAACGTTATCGCTTTAACATGTTTCACAAAAATAATGTATTCTTTAAACTATTCACATTTAATTAGCAAACACTATAATTTCGGATTCAATAATCTTTCATTTTTGATACTTATTTAGACACTTCCATAAACGTAATCATCAGATTTCAACAGTGTTCATGGGTATTTAGAAACTTAAAATGAATAGTCGTTTTATTTGTGAGAGATTTGCACTCTTTGATAATGTTGTTCGCTACCAAACTGCTTTCATTTAAATAGGAAAAAAAAATTACACGTTAAACATATCTTCACAAAAATTAAAATTTAATTAATTTTTTCCTGACTGGCTGACAAATCTTTTCCTAGAAAACAATAACTAATCATCCAAGCAAAATAAAAGTTCTACGAGTATTCAAAAGCGGCTACGGCTTCAGGATATTGCAGTTCATTACCATACAGATTGAACCGCAGTAGACGTTCCGAATGCTGCTCATAATGAACTCGATTCCTTTCGCGCTCGACTTTTACATTTAATGTCAATACTGATTTTATGTAGGTTGTATTATGAGTTTAATAGCGCAACTATTGAAAATATTTTGTTCTACTTAAAATAACTTGATTACGATATATCGATCTTAATTTTTTATCAGTAGATAAGAACGGTAGAGAATAATTTCTAAGTAGCCTTTGAATACGAAAACAAGTAATTACTAAGCAGTTATTTATTTGAATGCTACTTGTCCCATTTTTCATGTAATCATAAGTCGTGAATTATCATATTCTAATAATAGCTAATTTTAAGTTATGTTTCTAAAAATCTCTAGTAGGGAAGTAAAGTAGCACAGCTGTAAGATACACAGATCTACTTACCACATCTTCTGCAACTGGTTCAGCTACATCACTCTTCGGATCAAGTTTGAGAAGCGACTCATCCGTCATTGTTGCTTCATCAACCAAAGTATCTCTGCTCTTCTTTCTAGAATGATTAATAAGATCAGGTTTGTCTGTTCCCATGGCATTACTGGCATTTTCGTTAGTACAGTTATCTCTACCCAGCTTTTTATCTTCATTCGTACGGGATTTATCCTCCCAACTTTTAATTTTAAAACATGATATGGATTTCTTATCTTCCTTTGCTCCATCTCTGCTTTGCTCATAATCAATGTCGTCATTTCTGTTACGATATTTTTCTTTATCTGATTTCAGACGCTTCTTCTTTCCATTCCATTTTGCCTTCGCAGTCTGCGAATGTGAACTGTCATCACTAGCGCTAACACTATCTGAACAAACGGGGTTCACTAAAATTTTTGTCGACTTCGCTTTCCTTTCTATCATCCTTAAGTTCAAAAGACTACCTGAAGAATCTATAAATGTAGGTACCGATGTCAATGTTGACGAACTATCATTAGTGCCTTCGCTTAATCGTCGACCCGTTTTAGGTAGTACTTTAATTGTTTTCATTACATCTGAGTTCCGAATCTTGTTACTAGTTCCAAGTGGCCCCATCGTTATTGGTGGTCCTCCCTTAAACAACAATGCCGTTTCCGTAGGTTGACACACACAAGCTAGCATTTTCACTCAGTCATTAACTTAAGACACATACACATAATACACATAATTTTAGTGTTTCACATTATTTCTTAATTTATGAATACCTTAAAAGGTGGATATGGCTGAAAATGGCAGTTTTAGTTTCAATTTGGATGTAACGTATTATCCTACTCATTGCCCTACCATTCTTATACTATAATTTTAATGGCTTCACAAACACAGACGTGTGATGTATAGTTTCTGGCCGAACGAAGATATGCATCGCCTCAATATTACCAATACCATAATGCCGAATATTTTTATTAAAATAATGTATTACGAGAGGCATACACTTAAACATTCTAATTAACTTTTTTTTTTTTTTTTCCTAATTGACGTTTTGCTGTTGACCTTAGTGGCCTCTACAGCTTCACCCGGGCTTTTGTG
>DWDX01000740.1:0-23328 GCA_018245675.1 Agara michaeli | reverse complement strand
GTTACGTTTAAGTCCCACAATGGAATAGGTGGTGAGCCTATTGCCATGCACCGGGCACACATCCAGACTCTGAGTCAGTAATGTAAAAATAAATAAATAATGTATAAATGTGAGATTTAAAATATTATTCGTCGTAGTAATTATTAGGAATGATAAACATGACATACTGAGTTTTCAGATATGTAGTATTAAATAATAGGATTTGAAATACCAAAATTGTACTTACTAGAATAAAACCCCTAATAGCTATAATAACCTATTTCAATGTAGTCTTACTCCAACTAAGGACGGGGTGTTAAGATTTAAGAAGTAAGGGTCTCCAGCTAGGGTCATCGGGTCATTCCGATCTGCCTAGCTCCCTAAGCGTTCTGGTGATCGTGCAATATTTTAAGACTTACTGTAGGTATGTGTAAGCCTTTATACTTAGTACTCATTTGTTGATTAAACTGTTTTTTTTTTTTAATTGTACTGAACGTTTGCGAGATAATTTCATGAATCTTTCAGCTCAAGAACACGAAATACATGCATATTTTTCATATTCATCATTCATTTTGTATATTTGCAAGTTTTTCTCGAAACTGCTAACACGTTTTCACCCAAGACTTTCTCTTCTTTCTTTTTTTAATGTTTGTTGATGGATCTGATGCAGGCAGCATAGCTTTATGAAATTTCGAGTTTTGGAGTGTCGACAGCTTGATAAAATAAATACGACTTGCGCTCTCGATAATCAAGTTTAATTGGAGTTAGGACCCAATTAGGAGAGTAGTCTGTCTGTCACGCTTTCACGGCCGATCCGCTTGGCCAATTATTGTAATGAAATTTGGTATGGCGATGGTTTGAAGCCTAAGAATGAACATAGGATATTTTTTATCATTATACTCTTTCAGGTTCGAAATCTACGCCGGTAACACTCTACTACACTTGGTTCGTTTACCCTCGAATATTCGAATAGTTACAATAGCCTAATTTTAGATCTTTCAAAGAAGTTTAAAAGTTTGATAGGAATTACTGAGCCACCCTTCCGGAGTGCAGTAGAGAAGATGCTATATATATACTTTATATTGGAGTTTGATCGGAACGAGGTACTCGGACAAGTGGAAACATTTTTACAACAAAATTATAATCTTGGCTTTCGTACCAATAGGAGTATAGCCTATATAGGAGTATTGGGTTCTCCTCGATCTAGGGGAGCCAAGATACTAATAAATGTTACTGCATTGAGTGGCTTGTAAAATATCATATTGTATTATCCTGTTAAATACTGCTGTACTAGAAAACGTCTTTGATTAAAAAACATAATAAAAAAAACAACATCACCTCTCTGGAAACTATTATAAACTAAAATACATTTTTCAGATACGCCGTATTTATCAAAGTACAGATACAGATAACAGCTCAGAGATATCACAATGCGATATTGAAGTCTATAATTTCAAACAATTAATGACGAGTAATCGATATTTAAAAAAATGAAATGGAAACAAATGTATAATGGTAACGTAATATTATAAATAACAGACGAGTAGAATATAAAACACATGTAATTATCTGGAACAGCGCCTGTCTTCTTTGAGTTTCTAATTAATCACTGCAAAACATAATTTCGAACACCAAGACCAAGCAGCAATGTTTTCTATAACACACCCTTGTATATATATATATCTATATTCTCCGTAGTACTATTGGCATTTTTGGCAGTTTAGCACTTGTCAGAGTTGTCAGTTTGATTAGTCGGAACCTCGGAAGCTCGGAACCATCGGAGTTATTTTATGATGATGTGAAGAGTTCTCTCGTGTACGCGAACATTTGTATTGCTTATGTGATCTGTCAAATTGTGTATTATTACTGATCGAAGGGCATTGCAAAATGTAACGAAAAAAATTGTACATAAAGATGCTTTCATTTGTAAAAAAATATAAAAACATGATACTTGTTAGTATAATCGCTTTTTATCTAGGCTGCAGCTTAACTTTAAGTTTTATCAGGATTGAATGTGTGAGTGCAGAGGATACAGCGAAAAATAATGCTTTAGGCAAAATAGAGTATGTAGCGGTGATATTGAGCGGGCCTAGCAATGAAGACAAACGAGATGCTATTCGAGCTACTTGGGCAAATTTCGTGAACAATATTTTTATTGAAAACGGAGAAAAACTTTATAAATGGAACCACACTTGGACACAGCAACATGTCGAACAAAATACAATCAAACACCTTTTTGTAATAGGAACTCAAGGTTTAGATGAAGCGAAGATTATTAAGCTAAAGTCCGAACATAATAGAAGTAATGATTTATTATTATTGGATAACTTGGAGGATAACTACAAAAATTTAGCACAAAAGATGCTCCTTACCCTAGTGTGGGTTAGTATGAACATGAAAGGAGTGAAATACTTAGTGAAATGTGACGATGATTCATTTGTTAGAATTGACCTGATTGTGCGGGATTTGGAGGCGTTTGCTCCAGAAATGGGTGCACCAGAGTTGAATAATTTTATTACTTTTAAGGTATAAATAATATGAGTAGCATTTAATACATAATAGTCTATTGATTAATAAACCATATCTTTGAGTTGATGGTTGTGGTTTCAGTGGCCACCTGGAATAGATATCCAGTGTTTTGATCACAAATATTTGTCTGCATCTAATAGAAATAGTGTTTGCCTGGTTGTCTTAATCTCAACACAATTTGAGGAAATTTTAATGTCCTAGTCTTAAACATTAGTTTACTAAATATCTGAGGCAATACACTTTTATATATATTTACAATTACAATACTAAGCAGTTCAGTACTATTGTACTTTAAAAGAAAGTTCTCAAAATGTTTATAACATTAACACAACCTCATCAATAGCTACCACTAAATTTAAATTTTTTCAGAAAACCTTATCCACATACAAAGGCCTGTACTGGGGTTATTTTGATGGACGTGCAAGAGTATACCTCAGTGGGAAATGGGAGGAGCAGGATTGGTTCCTGTGTGACACATATCTACCATATGCTCTTGGTGGTGGATATGTTGTATCTCGCAGTATTGTTGACTATATAGCTAGGAATTCAGATTTTTTAAGGTAATGTATTGAAAATATAAAGTATTTTGGCTCTTCAGAAGCTAAAAAATTTTAACTCGTAGATCTGTTGCAATCCTTAAAGCAGTATACAACAAAGCAAAGATTTTTGCAGATATAAAGTACTTGCTAATGGTTTGCGTTTGTAAATAACCAGTAAAGAAATTAATTTACACATCTTGCAGATCGCAAAAGCGATTCAAGAGGATTGTTCTTTAAGGATTTTTAAATCATTGTAATATTTGAAAGGGAAGCTCACACCATGTACTGTACTAAGTCATAAACCCATACATAACATCACAACTGTTAATTTTCATGTTACAGCCATTATCATTCTGAAGATGTATCAATGGGGGTGTGGACAGCGGCACTGACCGCTGTGAACAGAGTGCACGATATCAGATTTGACACTGAGTGGAAGTCACGTGGTTGTGATGTACAAATGCTTGTTCGCCACAAACAGACACCGACTGACATGTTCCAGATGTACAGGACCCTGGTACACTCTCACGGTGAAAGGCTATGTAGAACTGAGAGTGTGGTTAGAAAATTTTATCTGTATAAATGGAATGTACTGCCGACTATGTGCTGTAAATGATGTAAGAACTAGGTATATTTGCTAACACTATTTAATATGTAAGAGCTAGGTATTTTTGCTAACACTATTTATTGTGGTTGCTCTTGTGATTTCATTTTAAAAGAAATTAACAGAAAATAGATTAATTTGTATATAAATCATAATTTTTTCCATAGGAAAATTTATACACTCCATGCAATATATGTGACAATTCGAATAAAAGTTTAAGTGCGATTGCAATATTGTATTATAATTTGAAGTACTATTCAGTATTTTTTAATGTAGTACTTTATTTTTAAGCATTTTTATAGTGTTTATTTAATTATTTTATTTATCTATATTTACATAATTTAAATATTTTTCTAGTCCAAATGTATTTGATATTTTAAATGAAACACATTTAAGTTGAAACCAGTTGTTTTATTATTTTTTTAACACAACAAAATATAATGTTACAATGTTAATGTTAGGTACAAACTCATATTACACAATACATAAACATACAAATAGTACATACAGTATACAAATATAGAATATTTTCTTGTGAATAGATTTTTTAATCTGGATTCCTAAGCATTTTTAAATACTTCAAATGATTAGACAACTTCATTGAAAATTCTCTTTTTTATATGTTTCGATTGAAAAGATTAGTTATAATATGTCAACTATCAAATATTTTGGGAAACAGTTAAAGTAAGCAAAATCAATATGTCAATATATATAAATATATATCTATATAGTCAAATTGTTATACATAATACGTTAACTAGGCACATAGAGCTAAAGGATGTGTTACGCTGGCCTCATGAGAGTCGCTTTTAAAAAAATACCCATTTAACAAAGCAAATGTAAAATAATAATTATTAAACTTTTATATCTGTGGCATCTCATATGGTGTGATTACATTATCTGGAATATATAATATAGTAACTGGCCATGCTACTAGAGACAGTAGAATTTTAATTTGTGTTATAACAGCGTTCAGGACTTTAACATGGGCAGGTAAGTTCCAAAAGTTAGAAGTGCCTACCAGGTGTTCAAAACGTACTATTAGCAGGTTAACTCTATTATATACCAAAATGACACGCAGAGCAAAACATAAAAAAAAGATCAATTAATAAGAAAATTATGTGCAGCATGCATTCAGTTAAAAAGCTCTAGCCACATCAGTCTCATCTAAAAAATCTTACAATATAGAAATATAATGGATAAAAAAAAACAAAAAAGTCTCAAAACCAATAAAAACATACTTCTAAGTTCAAACCTAATAAATATGTTACCGACGTTAGTCGGCGGGAGCTCTTGCACAAGCTCAGATAGATCCGAAAATAGTGGGAATATGCCACGATACACGCGATTTAGGGCACTTAAACAAATTAAGTCAAGTCAAAACAGTCAAGATTGATAGTTTTTCGAGTGCATGTAAACGTAGATTTCTGGGTAACGTGCCTCATTTACCTGAAGCTTTTTTTTTTAATTTACCTGACTATTATACACCGCTACGACATGAGATCCCTAATGTAATTTACTCAAGAGTAAAAATTAAAATATAGGTTTATTTTCAAACTAGTTAGCGGTCTTATTTCGTTCAGTAATACTTGATACATGTGAAATTACGTTTCTTAATGCTATCGCCCTAAAATAAGTATAATTGTTTTCATTGTTGAAAAGTATCCGCAACTAGCACGCACCTGATGCCTTATTCCACCCTAAGACAGATGTTTGGTGAATACTGTTAATGACAGTAATATGAAAAATTAAGGAGATCAATTCCATTAGAAGCATTGTAAAATTATATATTTTCAGAAATGTAAATAAACAGATACTGCAGGCCAATGCGAGTGGCATTAGTCAATGCTTTCCCAAAACGGTGTGGTAGCTCATGCTTGGTTGTGGTGATCAATAAGCCTAATATCACAATAATAGAGGATTCAGCTGTGCAAGATCTTAGTGTGGACTCTTTATTTTGACATTCATGTATGTCTGGTTGTTTTGAAAAGTGGTCCTGGATAATTCTTCTTTGAAGTAATCAATTGTTCTCTGAAGTCCATCATGTAGAGAGACCTGAAGGAGCATATAATTTATAGAAATAGAAATAAAGCAGGTTTTTTTTATTTAACGGTTTTTTCATATACACCATGCACCTCTCATATGTGATGATCATGATCAAATAAATTAATATGTTTTAACCTCACAATGTTCTACTATTGGGTAATAGAATATATCCAATCCATGCTCCATGTATTGAACATACTCATGACGTTGCATGGTTATGTTAAGTAGAGATATTCTAATGATATTAGTCACCTTAGGGGACCATCCAAGATGCTTTTCAGCAATAGCGATGTCGGGTCTGCGGCGCTGAGGGTCGTCCTCCACTGCGGCGCCCGTCGCTACCGTGCTCCGGCAACCAGGTACCAAATTCTTTATAATTACAGCGAATTCTGAAATCATACACACACGTTTGTATTTTAGCTTCATTCTCTGGAAATTAATCGTCATCGATATTATTATTTCAGCCCACAGATGTCCACAGCTGGACATCACACCGATTTATGAGCGGTATAATTTTGTAAATCAATAAAATCATATTTTTTATGGTAAGAAAAATTAAGTATCTAAATACAGTGAAAGTTAAGTAAGAAATTTTAGTTTTAAGCTGGAATATTTCATAGGATTGAGATCATACAAGATAAACATTCTATAAAGTCTAATTGTACAGCGGCAGTAAAACCCATGTAACAAAATATGGGTTTTAATTTCGACTATCTGTTGTTTTGGTATTCTGTATGGTAGATAAGTTTAAAGAAACCTTCGATAGTATGTTCTACTGGGTTCCCGATGTTGACGGGCAAGGTGTAAGTCGACGCCATTAAAGCGAGCAGACCATCGACCAGGTCTGACACGTAGCAGAAGGAACGCGTTTGTTTACCATTGCCATAAACCTGCAAGAGGAACATTGGATTAATTATGATTACTTAAATATTGTAATGGCTTATGATTGTGCAATGTTTTCTGTTCGTATAAAAAATATTTATTTTTGTCCTTACACACATCAAGACCTGATAGACTTGAGTTCGCAGTCAAACGCATGCCTATCGCTCAAATAAAATAAAAAAGGAAAATCTGTCACGTTTCTGTACATACTTCGAGCATAAAAATTTGCCACCTGACTTACACATTTGATAACACCCATTTTCATGCTCACAAATTAACCATAAAAGTAATTATTAATGGTCTCTTACTTTTATTACGAACTAATGAAAATGATATGAAATGCTAAAAAATGAACAGCTACAATAAGTATTACAATGTTTTCTTTATATGACTATTTACTGTCATGCAATTGCATAATAATTGTGATCAAATAAAATTACCGTGATTGTAAGGTTCTGTAGCGCTTGCATTATAAAATTGGACACAACCCGTCCGTCGGACACGTGCATCCTTGGGCCGTACGTGTTGAAGATCCTCGCCACTCTCACTGACACATTCTCTTGTTTCGCGTAAGAGTAAGCTAAGGTCTCTGCGACTCTTTTTCCTTCGTCGTAGCATGCACGCGGTCCTGCACGAGAGAAATATATAAAAAAACAAGTATAAGAGACTGTCATTAATGAGTCGCAAAGATAATTATAACTTGCTCCGTGTGCGTTTTATCGGTATGTTGGAAATAATGTTTGTTACCTCATAACTCTGGACTGCATGGACCGATTTCGAAATTTTGAAACAAATAATATAAGGTCTTATCTTGTTATTCTTGGAGTCGGTGTCCGCCATAAGCTCCGGAGAAGAGACACCGACTCAAAGAATAACAAGACCTTGTATTATTTGTTTACTTTTTAGTGCAAATTAATTTGTTTTAGAATAGTTTTCCCTTTGAAGTCGGTTTTTATATTTTTGTTAAAAGTTTTGTTTATCATTTAACTGATAGACCGCTGGTTCCGGATGTGAGTTTACTTGATTTGTGAGTCTACTATTCATGCTAACATTCTCCCCCCGCGACTTTTCTTGGCGTGAACTATACTTATCTATGATCTCTAACCCATTATATATTGCAGGCAGCACTGTATGTCTAATAATAGATTTATATTATACCTAAGTAATTAATGCCGAGGAAAAGTATACCGACAATAATAATTACATATTTTTCCACAAATATGACTACGGTAATAATATTTTATATGTAATATATACCTATAGGGTTAACATGACCCCAGTAGGATTCTGGCTGAGGGTGTACCATTGGGTCTCCATAGACCTCCGAAGTACTAGCTATTAGAATCTTGGCTCCCACGCGTCTCGCCAAACCTGAATATAACAATATGATATTTGATATAAAAACATCCAATATTTCCAAGTATGAACATTTGTTATACAATTGTAAATTAAACGCTACTATGAAAATGCATTAAGTAAATATGAATTTTTTGAAACCTTTATATAAACGACATTCCAAAATTAGCCCCAAAAACTTATTACATATTATACGTAGATTTCTACACAGATTAAATTTTTAATAACATCTCTACTTATGACAGTCAGGCTGAACAATTAGTTTTTGTGATGACCAACTATTAGGTATGCATATTAGTTTCACTCAGGACACGAGTATTGTAAGTTATCTTTAGGTACTTACTAAAGATCGTCCTGTACCAATGGTAAGCATCACGGTACACAATAACGCCGTCATGTTTTTGCCTTCATTTCGCTCACTTCTCTACCACAATGTTGTATTGTCGTTTTGTGAAATTTAAGGTCAGAAATACTGAATGCATGAATGAACTATTTCACGGTATTGAAAAGTGGAATATATTACAGAACACGCATGTTGTGAAACGATATACATTTTTAGTCCATCCATATGGTAATACTAGCATTTACGGTGCTATGGAATTTACATATTTAAATAATTTAACAACGCAGGTTGTTACAAAAAAGTATTAGTTAAATGAGAATTAAAATTTTCAAATAAATGAGCGCTCGAAGCGCTGTCAGGTCCTATGCGGTTTGTGCCTAAAATAACTACAATAATGTTTATATATAAAGTAATATTTTAAGCTAACTTACCTAGCATATTGATTGTACCTAAAGTGTTAGTTTTGATTGTCTTAACTGGATTTTGCATGTAATGAGGTGGGCTTGCGGGACTAGCTAAATGGTATATTTCGTCAGCCTGAAAAATATTAAATCAAATTTAAAATTTATAATTTCTTAAGTAGTTATTGATATGTAGGTACGTACGACTCCACGGGGAACCAATTTATTTTTTACACGCAATGTGGTAAAGAGACAATTACAAGGTAATAGGAAAAACAGAAATGAGGATTGAACATTAAAATATTTGGTTATTAAAATATATCTTTTTGCTGCTGTTGTTTAAGCTTACCTCAACATACAGAGGATTGACGATATCGTGGTGTATCATCTCGAAGTTGCGATGGCCGAACCAGTGTTCGACGTTACGTTTGCGACCCGTGAAGAAGTTGTCCACCACTATGACTTCGTGACCTTGCACCATGAGAATATCAACCAGGTGGGAACCAACAAAACCTGCTCCACCTGTAACCTGAAGGATAACGCAACCTTTGATTAAATATTCCGTATTTAGGTTCGGTTTAAGAATATGGACATACCTATATGTACCCTGCCTATACAAATATACAGCGGGAAATAAAAGACGGAACAGCAAAACCATGGCTAACCTATTACTGTTGAAGATAAAGGAACATGCCACGAAATATGTAGTATAACAATACAAAAATGGGCAATAACTGCAATAAGTGATCAAAAAGGTATAGTAGGTACTTTTTAGTAATTTTTTTTGGAATGGAGGAACCTTCAAGATACCGAAGAGCATGGGGAGACCGCGTTTATGAGATTTTAACCCACTAAAGCTCCTTCCGTGGCCTTCCTGTGCCCATTAAAGGATTCGGGGAACTCCCAAATGGGTTTGGTTCTCTCCTATGAAAGGCAGGCACCAAGCCAGCCACATTCTGGTGCCGACGTACAGGGACACATCGCCGCGGGCGTATTATCTATGTCCGCCGCCGCGGTGTCTCCTCCAATCTCAATAACCTATTATCTTTAACTAGAGTGCAGTAATGGTTTTATTGTAACTAAGTGGTTTAACGATTTTTTTACAATTACATGGAACGGGTATTTATTATCAATTCTATTTCTCTTATCTCTTTGATAGTAATATATTGACTCCAAATACTTGCATTATACAAAGCTTGAGGCACGAGTCAATATAATTTAAGTTTTGTACCAGTACAAGATCCCATGTTTTTTTTACATGGGATTGAGCTGGAGTGTCTTCATCTCATCAACAAATGGCGAGGATACCCCGATGTGTACCACCAAGGCTACGTTAATGTGATTCTATGGGATTTGGAGGATGTGGTATCTCCTCCCACACCCTGCTCTCGTGCCGTGGATAGGGAATAAGGAAAATATTTTCCATTGGCTCGCCACATCTTATTTATTTTTTATTTATTTCTTTTATTGCACCGAAATTAAAGAAATTACAGCAATTTTAACAACTTCATCTACATTTCATGTATTTTTGTTTACATTTATAGTTTATTGGTTATTATTAAAATAATTTTAATCTACCATTGCTACTCAGAATATTATTTAAATGAAAAAAAAAAGGTGTTTAATGTAATAGTCTTCAAACATTCAACATACTAAACTTCACTTGGCCAATCACCAGGGTGGTAGACTATGGTCTAAAACGCTCTCACTATGAAAACGGTTGAAAATAATTTGGAATAGATGAATCTGCTAAGATTTATTTATTCAGTGGTATGTGACTTAAACCTATAATGTAGAAATATATTTTTGTTAACAAAATTCAGTGTTTAATTATATTATTTTGTATTTGCTTGAAAGCAAATTTTGAAGAATCACATAAAATATCTTTAGTAAAAATATATAACAGTACACTGAGAATACAAACGGCTCTTATTTTTATTCTTATATTGTCTTACCAGTATCCTCTTCCTCTCCTTATACCCCAGGTACTTGACATCTGGATATTTCTGTGGTATTCGACCCTCGAGAATGGCTATTTTCTTCTCTAGTTGTTCTATCCGAGTCTTCGCATCCCTTAGCTCTTGCTTTGTACTATCATCATTGCTTGATTCCATTCTAATCTTAGCTTCCTGGACATATTCCTCCATCTTTGGTATCTGATTGAAATCTCTACGGGCTACATCCTGGAAACCATTATCTTTTCTTTGGTGCTGTATTTCTACATCACTATTGATAACTTTATCTTCCCTAAATATTAGAAATAGAAATAGAACTGAAATAAAACAAATACTGTTAATTCAACTACGCAGAAAAAGAAAAGCACTGAACTTTGCTGGAAATAAATAAATAACATAAAATAATGGATGAAAAGGATATGCAAGAATACTAGTATACTAATTAATAAAAGCTAAGATACAGAAAATGTACCTAATGAATTCTAAATATAAATATAATCAACCTATTCTAAATATAATGAACCTCATATGGTTCATTATATTTAGAAACTCATCAGGTCACATACTTACGGATAGCAAAAATACATAAAAAGGTCACGGTTTTTCTAAATTTTATGCATTGTCTTATCATCTCTGATAGTCCAAAGTAATTTTCAGCTTACATGTCGTACTTCAAACTAATTTAATGAATGGCACAAAGTAAATAATAAATTTTCCTCAATATGTTTACATAAATGTTTTACTACAGCTCCGAGCAATCACTTGAAACATCGCTGCTCAAGCTGATTTTTGTTTCTGTTACATTACAATTACATGACAAATGACAAGTCACAAATATGTCAATGTATTATCAAAATGTCATTATGATCTGACGTTAAAATGTTACTAGGATAAAAACTCTTGTTTTTTTTTTTAAACTAACGCTTCAGACTCCGGAACTCCATAAATATGACTAATGATAAATTCTAAGCTGATAATGAATCTTTTGACATTTTCATTTTAAAGATATCAGAAGGAACAAAAACTAGTCTGTGCAAAAAGTAAACAATGAGGAAGCTTTATTTCATAGTTTTGTCTACACACATGCAAATTAAAGATTACAATGTTGACTGAATCTGAATGTCGGCGCGCAGTAATGTTACAGAATTCTCCGAAGGAGGTGACACGCAATTGTATCGTGGTGCAGTATTTTTTAGCGTAATTGTAATAAATACAGTAAAGTTATTTTCGTATACGTCACTAACATTTTACTAGCAAACCTATATCGGATTCTTGCATTCTGAAAAGTGTATATATAACCATATTTCGAAAATAACAACGATAAATTAACGGCTGGCAAATTGTTTTGTATATGAGGAGAGTAGCAAATGAACATACAACAGTCACAAGTGGCCACTACCACCCTTGTACCTATAAAACCAACGTCTAACAGGGCTGTAGGAGTAAGTTTGTTAGTGTGAATTCAGTTACTAAAATGTGAATATAAAAGAATTTCTTAATGTAGTAGTAGAAGTTAAATTTTGAACCCGTAGAAATATTGGAAAAAAAAGTCAAGTTCAGTCCAAGGCTTCAAGCTATGTTCATATCAAATTTCATTACGATCGGCTTAGCGGTTCGGCCGTGTAAGTGTAACAGACAGACGGGCAGACTAATTTGAGAGATCAAAGCACGGGAAGCAACTTTGTTTTCTACTATGTAGAGATAATCGGGTAAACATACGCAATATATGTTACAAGACGGTTGCTTTTTGGAAATTGCACATACAACAATATATAGAATGGCCTATTATATTTCCACAAATCAATAAATTTATCACTTATCAGTAACACTTTTATGTCAACCGATTTTAATCTAATTGATCATGTTCTAATCTGATACAAAGAACATGCGGAAACAAAATATTCTTCAAAGGAAATGTTTAGATAACAAACGCTATAAAAAATTGTTGTAATGTTTTGAAAATGACCAAAAATGTTCATTTCTGCTGTAGAATCGTGTCATGCCAGATTTAATCGGTTGATTTTCTTATCGTTTTTGTTGCATCTCGTTAACTGATATGGCTATTGGTAATTATATATGTACTACTTACACTAACCTTCTATAATTATCTTCTATCTGAAAACGGGAGCGTCTATAACACTATCTAGAATTGTAATGAAATTATTGTCACGTCCTTCATACGTCTAGAATTACCATCTAATTAACAATCACATATAAATATAAAATGTGTTTATTAATAACTCGCAATCATTGAACAAACTAACATGAAAATTAAATAACTCTACAGTAGCCGTAGTAAAAATAAGACAGCAAACAAAATGGATGAGCTCATAATGTTGAGTTTCGTTGCATTAGAGCTGGCTTCACAGACACGCATACGAACTGGCACATCTGGCTGGTCAGCGAATAAGCCGTCAATTCCAGTTTGAATAAACGCTCTTAGTTCACCGTAGTAATCACCAATCCCTGACGTTGAGTTATCACTCCAAAATTCGAAAGGAAGATAAAGATTTTCTGCGCGAAATGTATAGGGGTGTACAAGTAAACCTACAGCATGTGCATCACTGACAAAAGTAGTAGGAGATCCTAGTCGGTTATTATGATCACGTGGAATTATGTAAGCCTTTTCTGGTCCAACAGCGTGAGCATACGTTGCAATTTCTTTAAGACCTTCTGGGGTAGCCATGTCTCCATATGTAAGTGTTGTATTGAGAACTGCCTGATCGTATGGTTGAGCTGACCTGCTTCCAAATAGCTGTATCAAACGAAGATTAGTTATTTGTTTTAATTGTCTTAAATTAGACACTTCAAACGATTGTATAAAAGCATAGTCATCAATATTTCTGTAACCATTGCTGTGAAATATATCTACGATTGGCTGTTCCATGGCTAGTCCAATACTTTGAAAGTATGTGCCGTACTTAAGTTCGGGATAGATGCCTATTTTACGATTCTCACTAATTTCCATAGCTTTAACTAAATCTATGATTTCTTGGAACGTAGGTATGTCAAATGCTTCATCCATGCGAGCATTCCCTGGTCTAATATCTGGGATACGTTCCACAGCTCTTAATGTCTTTAATTCTTCAAGAGTAAAATCTTCAGAAAACCATCCGCTCACTTCTCTGCCATCAACAATCCTGTGGCTAAAGCGATTAGAAAACTGTGTTCGTTTTGCCACATCAGTCGATAGCGTCAGTTCATTTTCGTGTCGTGCTATCAGATGTCCATCTTTTGTCATTACGAGGTCAGGTTCCACATAATCACTTCCCATCGTTATAGATAATGCATACGCACCAAGAGTGTGCTCAGGAACGTACCCGCTAGCACCTCGATGAGCGATAACTAGCGGTTTACAACTGTCTGGATTCCATCTTTCTGGGATCTGCGATACTGACGTTGCCAAGGACGCAAAACAAGTTAAATTAATAACAATAAGAAAGGAAATAGATTTACATGTGTCCATTGTAAACTCGTTTGAAAACTAAATAAAATTCGTGCATATTATAACAATTACTATCTCTACGTTTTACAACTTTACTTTATCTCTCTTCGCGTTATCTGCTACCGTCTATTATAGTTTTTTTATTAAATAAGTTTATAAATTATAATAATCATAGTATTAGGTATATTAATTGAGATATATCTATACAGAACACGTTTGAAAGAGAGAGCAAAGTATTATTATTTGAGACAAACAAGACAAATTGTTTTGTAAATAAGCGCACAACAAGCATTTTCATATAAAATCAGTGTGGACTTGTATTATTGATAAATATTTAATCACAGTTTACCGTTACAGTTGTATAAGTTGTTTCTATTTGTACGCGTAAAAGGCAAAATATGGCTTGAACTAGTAGACTTGTAACATCTTTATATGTACCCATATTTGTGCAAATAAACGTCTTTGTTTTTGTCTTTGTAAGTATTAATTATTGTATGATTGCTTCTTTGTTTAAACACGACTGTTTCAGTTTTACTGCTATATTAGGTTGATCGGAAAACAGTCCGTCAATTCCAGCTGCTAAAAACGCTCTAATCTCTCCATTTAAATCACCAAGAGCAGCCTCGGAAGAATCGGGACTCTGGTATTCTTTAGGTAGGAAAGAATTTTCAGCACGGAATGTATATGGATGTACTTTGAGGCCAACTGCATGAGCATCTGTTACGAAGCTGGTAACTACACCAAGGCTATTATCGGCATTCCTGGGTATTATATAGGACTTGTCTGGACCAACTGCGTCGGCATACTCCGCGACTTTTGAAAGTCCGTTTAATGTGGCCATTTCACCATAGGTCAGATTGGAACCTAAAGTAACTTGATCGAAAGGTTGTATTGATTTTTCGTCGTACAACTGAAGTAAGCGAAGATTTGTTATTTTATTAAGTTCTTTTAGATTGTCTACTTCAAAAGATTGGATATACACGGGCGCAGCAGCGCCATGATATCCATTTATGTGGAAAGTATTTACTACGAGGTTTTCCATGGGCAATCCTAAACGTTGAAAATGCGTACTATGTTTTATTTCCGGGTAGATACCAATAGTTCTCCGTTGACTTATTTCTAAACTCTTCACTAGATCTATAATTTCCTGGAATGTAGGTACTTTAAACGCACCATCCATTCTAGAGTTACCAGGCCTAATAGCCGGGATTCTTTCAATGGCTCCTAGGGTTTTTATTTCTGCAAGCGTGAAATCTTCGGTGAACCAGCCGGTTATTGTATTTCCATCAATAGTTTGTGTACGGTGACGATCAGCAAACTCTGGGTGCTTAGCAACGTCTGTAGTCAATCCTAATTCATTATCGTGCCGTGCGATTAAATGGCCATCCTTTGTCATAACTAGATCTGGTTCAACATAGTCAGTTCCCATGGTTATAGCGAGGGCATATGAACCGAGGGTGTGTTCAGGTACATAGCCACTGGCTCCGCGGTGAGCTATTACAGTCGGTGTGCAGCTATCTGGACCATGATTGTTGCTCCTCTGATCGATAGTGACTGCCGCGGCAGCAGAAACAGTACTGACTATCTGGACTGCCGATAACAACCAAACGACATTATATCGAATAGTCATCTTGGTTACCTGTTGAAATAAAGTTTTTTGTTATAACTAGTTTTTTAGGCACTCAGTATGTAGTTAAATTTTATTTAAGGTGTATTTTAAAGTTGGACGTAAATTGTGTTCACCTCCATTGAAATATTGTTAGAGGCGGTGCCAGGTTAACATGATTTATTATAAAACAACAACAACATACCATCACGCCAGGTCCCTAACGGAGTAGGCAGAAAACGATAAAACAAATCTAAATAAATCTAATTTAATTTTTACTTCGTTTCTATTCCATCTACTTCGATATATCAGTAACTAAGTGATATCGAATCAATATAAATTCATGATTAAACTAAGATTAGTAGTATTGTAAGTTTAAAGTAAAAATTCATACCCATACTCAAACTGTAACGCACTTTAGACATTATATAATAAATAATCGTACAATAACAATATATGTAGTACCTACCTAGTTAAGTTTAGGCTAAGTCCTTTTGAACGCGTAACACTTGAGTAAATAATATATAAACAGCGTACCTTCTTAGTCGTCCAGCATCCGAATTCCAACTGATTGTTAAAATCTCACCGACAGATACGGACACTTGAGACAAACGCGTTAAGAGCAAATGTACAGATATGTTGTAAATTTTCAAAGCCTCCTTTATATTGTTATACGTGTATTATTGATAATATAACGATACACTAAAAGCAATACTTCGTCTTGATATCAGAACAAAATGGCTTGAGGAAAGAAACTAATTAAATTGTTGAGGATATGATGCAGACTGGCATTGAGCAGAGATTTATGCGTGACGGTGCCACAACAAAGTGTCTTATTTATATATTCCTCTCGTATTTAGGTTGTAATATATTCTTAATGTTGCTTTGTTATAATAATAATTTTATTTCGATCTACATGGACCATAGTTAAAATGTCTAGGTAGTTACATATTAATGATAATATAAAAAATATTAATATGTAAGTAATGAGGTTAACTTTAAAGTACAAGCTATTTAACTAATCCTATAACTGTCTCCGTTCAGTGCCTTTGGATAGATCAGTCAGTATAAGTTATAAGAGGTTGTATCTAATACTCGTGTTGTATAATAATAAATTGTACAAATAAATTTTATACATTAATAAAACATCAGTCTGGCACAAGCGTAGAAAAATAGACAAAACAGTCTTCATAAATAATTAATGTTGTATTTGTTAACTATTACGTACAAAGCCATCTAAATATACTAACATGTTAATATATCATCTATCTCAAACGAATATCATAAACATGATGACCTATATTTCATAATCATGAGTTTGAAACTTATTAACTCATTTGTGTGAAACATCTATTGGCGTGTCTTGGGGGTAAGACCAACTTGTATGCCGTGACGGCAAACGGCATGACACTGTTATGCCGTCACGCCCCTCTTTCAGCCACCGTTCTCTACTCTACTCTAATGAAACTAAGTTTTGAATGTATTTAACACTATATTTATTTACTGGTTTTCGTGATTTGTAGTGTTTCTTTATCACTTAATTTATATGTTGCAGAATACATAATAAAATAAAATAAAATGTGTTCGAATACTTTACCTTGCGTCTGTACTATTACGACAAATTTGAGATAAAACAATCGTTCTGACAATAAAAATAAAGCGATAAATAAGATAAACGCAATAAAAAGTTATACATTATTATATTGGAATTTATCATGAACGCCTCTGATGATATTTTATTTCAGCAACGTGAAGTAAAAATCATAACACACAGTGCGTCCTGTTATTTATTTCAATCAGGCTAGTAAAATGTATTTGGCGAAAACATTTTACTAAGAAATAACAATTTTAAGTGACAGGAGTAAAGATAATAACTCAACATAGGACAATGCAACGTAGGAACCAACTAATTCATCATAGGAAGAACCTATGAGTTAAAGGTAACAAACGTTCTGAAACTTACTTGCGTTTGAGTTGTGTAGAACACGAAATCAATAAAGACAAATAAAAAAGAATCCACAGACGCAATATTCCTCTATAAGTTGTGTACATCATTATATAATGAGAAAGTGCTGATTCCGATATTAGTGACGTTACATTGCGAACCGGTTCAGGCTGTCACGTGATTGCCACATCCATGTGTTTCGCTGACTTGTATCTTATTAGTATAAACACATGTTTAGTAGGTACTGTTGAAATATTTGTCATGGCACATAATAATACACGGTAACGACAGCAGGGGCAAACACACTGAGAAATTTCTAACTTATGTGCAAATATCCAATCAATTCTTTGAATAATACGATAACACTTATAGATGTCATTCATAAATATGTAGTTATATACCAACATACCTACTTGTAAAAATGTTGCTGCCTGCAACCCTTTTTATGTCTCACAGTTGTGCATGGAGCTCATTTGCAACTGCTGCAATGTCGCTGTTAAGCAGCAGAAATATAAAGGCAGGTGGTGAATGTACACATATGATTCCATAGGACAGGATCTTCAGTGATGGATTAAATATCAGGTAGAGAACATAACACCTTATTACAATATACTAGACAAATTTTAATTAAACAAAAAATATTGTTAAGTGATAATAATTGAATGATTTTAAAAATTTGGTAAGTAATTACAGCAACATAGTTTACTTAATTTCTTTTCAATACTAATTTACTTAAGTATTGTTATACATATAATGTTATGTAAATCAGGCTGGCATTTTCTAAATTTTCAATTTAAGGTCTCTTTAATTAAATTCTGATCGGGTAGACTGAAACGGGGATTATTGTTAAATAAATGCTTTATTAAAAAGAAAACATCCCTCGAGGCAAGCCATCCCCGTGTGTTGACACAGAGATTCGACACGCTAGGGTTGGTGGCTCATTGCTAATACTCATTGAAATGATTTTCTTTCATTTATAAGTGTGTGTGTGCGGTATATGTATGTCTAGACTATATGTAAAATTTGCTACGCATTGATAAGATATTTGATACCTAATAATAATAACATATATACATTAAATCATTATCTGACTGTCTTTATACTTATTTTTTTAAATTTATACTTTAAATACTTTAATTCTGTAGTTTATAAATAAATTAGCAACGGCTCTTGCTTCATTCATTGCTATTTTAAGCGCTCGGTAACATTATTTGTGCACGTTTTTTGTGGAAAATGGGATTCAGAAGATACAAACTCAGGGGTATTTTTAAGGTAATTTGGATAATGAAAATCTGTTCATTAATATTTGGAATTTATATATAATACGTACCTGATATTTGTAATAAATGAATTTGTTTCTTATTTATTAACTCATTTGTCACTTTTTAGTTACCTCTAAGTATTAAGTAAGTACCAATTTAATATTTTAAACTCATTTACCTACTCATTAACGGAATCACCAGTATATTTATTAACACTAGACCCTAAATACCACTGGGTAATAACTGTATATACCTATTAATGTTACTGATAATTAAATTAAACACAAAATATATTTCTCTTTGAACACTGCTTATTACTGTACCATTCCGAGATATTAATAGTATGTACTTATTTAATAACATGCCTATTTAGTTTTTGATATCAAATTCGTTCATATAATATTATTATACCACCACATCGGGTCCCTAACGATGTAGTCACCGAGTGCCAAATATCTCTATCCTCGCAGACTTAATATAAATAAAATATTATGCTGAAATTGCTGCTATACGGCAAGAATCTGCTTTAAATTAATTCGGGTATTATATAATTACGGATATCTTTGTCTATGTTATAGTAAACTAGTTGGAAGTAACAAAGTTGGCAACCCTATGTAAGTGGCATTAGGAGCCCCCAACGCGGTGTCCCTTGCAAAATTCGTTTGCTTTTTTCCAGCAACCCCTGTCTACGCGGACTGATCTAATCCCAGCAGATCGAATTAATATAGTTTGTCGTTAATCATTATTGTAAGCTGCGAATACGGAATTAGACATTGATTACTGCAAGGGTGAATGGTTAACGCGACTTTATTAGCTCCGAAGATTTACTGCCGAATATATTATTTTTTTTAATATTTTTTGTTTTAAAGATTAAGGTTAAGGCGGGAGTAAATTGTCAATTACTATACATATGTTATTTCATTATCATCTTATGAAAAATATTTTTAAACGGACACAACGAACGAACACAAAATTAGAAATGTTCCTTATCTTTCATTCAGTGCTCAAAACCGAACGTTCATCAGTCTTGGTAATTACGTGTTTGTCTGTTCTAGATCGCATCAGTCAGCCTTACTATTCATTCGGTACTTAAAAATGTCGAGTACCAGGCACGTTGACTTTTTCACATAGCAGGATATAAGGAGATGTTACCATTTTTCCCCTCGTGTAATCGTCATAATCTACATTACCTAAATCTGGTGCAATTGATTGATACTTTTATATGTTGTAAGCCTTAAAAAGTCACTTATTTTATTTATAGCAAATTAAGTTTTGATATGAATAATAAGAGATCTTATTATTCAGACCGTCATTGTCGAAGTACATTAAAAGCTTTAAACGTTAATATGTCATAACCGGCACTTCCATCAACCACCAGCAATAGCTCCCCATTATCTTTTCATTCCCACAACATTGTGGAATTGAATATCCTCCCCTAATGACATTATGAACCAATCCCTCCCTGGAGAGCATCTTAACTGTGTTTGATACCCTTCCACTGATCGTACGCGTAATCACATTACTTGTGTTGTTACTACACTGTGAGAATCATGCTGTCATTACGTGTATTACTTTTGTTAGCTGATTTCTATTGTATTTAGGAACTCGCATACAATCCTGTAGAGCGTGATTCTAGATTTCTGTGAATACATCTAGCTATATATATGTTTTAATGGTTATAGATTCTGAGTTTTAGGTTATTCATTTACAATGGTTATTATATACGTTGTTATCGCATTTCATTTCTCTAAATTCCATTTCTCTAAGAATAAAATGACTTATCCATACGGTATCTATACATGTACTAACGTAGGTACGTACATACTTGCGTCTTGTAGTATGTTTGTGTCACAGGAATACTCCGCTACAGCGTCTGTCGCTAACGAATACGTGAGGACATAAAAATGTCACATACTACAAAACATAACCCCGGGAGAGGGTTAGATCTTTTGTGGAGTTTGCAAATGAGTAAAAGGCTGATTGCTAGGCAAGGTTTAAATATATAATTGACGTAGGGTTTCTATTAACTGGTTAATAAATGGCGATTAATAGGGATTAAATAAATAAATAGGAAAAATCCATATACCTGAGATTTAACCATAGCTTTTTTCTGATTACACTTTCTAATCTCAGAAACTATATGAGCGCTTTTGATACGATTTTCATCTACTGACGGAGTGATTCATAAGGATGTTCAATTAGCGGATAATATTGGTTAAATTGCTCGATCAAATCCGAGAAACGTAGATTACGGCGAGACAACCCAGCAATCTTTCTCAGAGCCGACACACCGTGCACCGGTACAAGCGCTCATCAATTTCCTGCTTGGCTGCGACGACTTTTATGTACATATGTAAGTGGTATATAGCGATTGAATGAAACTTTTCATTATATCTCAATGTGCGCATTTTTCAGAAAAGCCGTAGGTCGAATTTAGCCTATAAATTAAATATCTCGGTACTCATTAGAATGATCCGTGCAACTAGCCGTGTACACTGATACCATCTCTCCATTCTATCCTTCACAATGCAGACTGTCGGTACAATGCCGGACAAATTAATAATTCACGCTTATAATGCGATTACATGTACCTAATTTTAATTTGCTCCATTGGTAGGTTCGATACGCTCTCTCATCAAAACGATTGTTTTTTTTTCTTCTATTTATAGAATTTCGTCAATACTGGCCGTTATTGTTGGAGCTCGTGTTGATCGGTCCGATTGGACCGCTGCACTGGCAATGGAACGATTGACCGATACGAAGTTGATTGTTCAATTCCAATAACATTTAACCGACACGGAACTACGGTGTACCTACAACAACCTATCAAAGAAATAATAACCGACATTAATATTATCTAGGTTAAATTTCAATGAGGGCGCGATCTCATGACCTTTGCCACGCAGTTTACGTGTACAATCACCGCAAACATTTTCATTATTAATTTCTTGTTCGATAGAGTTATCTAAGAACATAAGTTTGACCTTTACAATTCCTAATCATTAAACAAGATATTGACCTTACGAGAATCAATTGTTTCACAATTTGTTGTATAGCTGAAATCTTGTAAATTTTATTTCTCACGATGTCTTTACAAACGTATGTAGATATGGTTTCACAAAATTTGAATTATTTAATTTAAATTAATTTGCGAGTGTTGCAAATTAAAGTTGAATGTAGCAATAATTTCATTACGACAGATTTATTGGTCCTTTTGTGAGCAAAAAATAGTAGCATTTATTAAAAAAATAAAAACAAACCCCGTGCTCACAAGGCGGGGCTGCTCCGCCCAGGATGACCAGCCCACCTATTATTATCCACTTAATAAAATCACTTCTGTGTAAAAGGTTTCGTTCCAAAACCCATTTTGTGTTCTCTCCAAAAGTAAGAATTTGCCTTTTGAATTGGACACTGCTACCCAATATAATTGGTATGTACCTACTCTCATAAAGACTTATTGCATTAAAAAAACAATTTCCAAAGCATAATTAATTATTCAATCAAATAGTGGAAATTATTACTTATTACATATAATACATATTTTTAGTACCTAATAATGAGTTTCTGATGAACAATGAAAGTATAGTCACTCAAATGGGGCGAGATAATTTTATTACATACTACATAGTTTTTTATTTCCTTTTGACTCATTGCGTTACGTAAAAAATACCAAAAAATCTATCACTTTTCAAACTAACCTACATGTGCGTTTTTATTGTTTTGCATTTTCATATCAAATTGTAAGTTGTACCCTATATGTTGAACCTCTAAGTTATTTATGGCTTAGGTCTCATCTACACGCAGTGCTTGGCGTAGTAAAAACTAGAGGCATGCATTTATGGTAGACTTTTGAAAAAAAAAATACTTACATCCGCATTTAATTACGGTCAATATTAAATGACTGCATTGATATCAGATTTATTATCTGCCTATATCTACCGAAAACACACGACTAATAACGAAGTTACATCACGGGATTCTAAAGCCTCAAATTTAAGAACTTTAAAATACTTCATTATCTGTGACAATCGACTATCAATCATCCGAAAGCTCGCAAAACAATAATCACATTATCATTCTCCCATAATAACAAATGCATCCTCGAAATGCATAAAGAACCCGCTTTGTGAGTTTTTTTTTATGAAATAAAAGAATTTTGAAAAATATCGTTTCAAAGCTCCGTCTCGCTCCAAATCGAACAATGTAAACTTATAAGCGAACGAATTCTTTATTGAAAGCAAGAAAAAAGTGAATACGAATCGGCTTGACATATTGTTAAAGGTCCTTATAAAATTATTTGCTATCACGCCATCCAGGACTTGTTACGAAGAAGCAATCTTCGGTCGGAACAGCGCTCGCTCGTCGAATAACGAACATAAAATGTCTTGTCCGAGCAACAAAACGATAAAATATGTGCGTGTAACCGAAACGGCCGA
>DWDX01000739.1:0-23330 GCA_018245675.1 Agara michaeli | reverse complement strand
TTTTAGGCAGTTCATAAGAAATGAATAAAAATAATCCTAGCGTTATTGAACTTTCGACCTAGATGGGGATGAAAATGGAGATGAAAATTATTATTTACGTTAGTTTGAGAGACCAAAACAATGATGCTTACAGAAAACCATGACAGTTTCTATCTTTATTATTTGCAATAACAGTATCCTAGAAAATTAAAATTAAAATGCTGTCCAAATTCATTATTCCACGCGAACAAAGTCGCGGGCAAAAGCTAGTTTAATATAAGGCAGATCGTTCGCTTGTTTTAAAACTG
Source organism: Agara michaeli (assembly GCA_018245675.1). Taxonomy (NCBI): domain Eukaryota; kingdom Metazoa; phylum Arthropoda; class Insecta; order Lepidoptera; family Hesperiidae; genus Agara; species Agara michaeli. The sequence goes on along the minus strand of DWDX01000739.1, from coordinate 23,043 downwards.
TTCCTGCTACAAAGAGCGAAGAACTGGGAACGACGCACGAACTAACGAACTAAGTGAACGACCTAGTTCGTTTAGGAGCTGCGAACTAAGTCGTTCGATCTCAGGTGTGAACTGTTATGCCCAAGGCTACTGGCAACAGTAGTAACCCTCCAAATTCAACATTTTTATTTCATGAAAGACATCGTTATTCCGTTTCTATACTCGAATATATTTATGTGTATAGCGCATCTTAAATATTTTACGACTTTTTATTTTACTACTTTACATTTTCGATAGACTTTATAGGATAAATTCATTTAATATTTGTAATATACGCTATCAGTTAGATTTTTATCAATAGTGTTATTCTAAGCATTCTTTTATATTTCACCGATCTAATAATCTTCTGATAACATCCGCATTACAAATTAAGTACGAATTATATTCTGCGACGTATTACGTAGGATTTATCGCATCGTCATTATTTATCGTAATTGTGCCAGATATTATCAACTCGCTTCAAAACGAATGTAAAAGTCATTTGCATTTTTCGTTGTGAATTTGAATGTTTTCGTTACAGACCTACGTCATGAGTAAGGAACTTATCTTCTATTTGTATTAGTATATATAAATTTTTAAATGTAACATGCTATACGTAGGTAGTAAAAAAAACAATAATGTTATGATATTAAAATAACATTTAGTCATTTTAGTTTATAAAAAGAGTGTAAAAAGGAATGTAATTGAAAGAGGGGAGGAGGAGAGGGAGAGTATTTCTAGTACATTACCAAGAAATGTACTACAAAAAGTAATTTAAACGATATCAAACGTAGCTTGTGAACGAACAACGTTGATATAAACTGGAAGCCTATAGAGGTACCTAATTTCTTTGTGGTTCCAGTTTCATCATAAAGTCGCGCTTGCACTAAAGTATTTTGATTTCGTGAATTTAATACATTCATTGTGAAAGTAGATGTTTACACATGAAATTATTAATGAAAGTTATCATAAAACTACGTGCCACTAGTTTCTTAATGTCAATTTGGCTTAAATCCCGCCGCAAGGCTGCATCATTATCAATTCCTGTGCCCATTAAAGTATCGCCGTGAAAATAAATAGGTATTTGAACGGAAACTATTGTCGCATATGTACTGTCTTGGAGTTTCACACAAGATCACACTGCAGCACATTAAATTGTAATGTAAGTTCGTTAAAATAAATAAATAGGTATTGATAAACTTGAGGATGAACATAAAATTTTATTCTATCATATTTCCTTAGACTAGCTATTATTTTCATGCTGAAAATTGAAATGAACACAGATGCACCCGCGGGACGTTGCTAGATTAACTTACTCCAATGTAATTCTATGTCAAGCCATATACTTACGATTATTTTACACTGTAAAATACTTATCTGATAAACTGGAGAATTAAATTAAAATAATATTTAATCGAATGACAAACAACGCTTCTCATATCAAGACTACGACCACAACCTGTCATTTGTAACTCAAAGTAAAAATGTAAGTACCTACGTCGGCTTTCTATACTAAACTTCCACGGTGATTGAACAGTAACTACCTAATCAATTTATTTGATTCAATATTTCATAAGGCATGATGTATTTTCAGATATTGGGAAAATTACGGTTAAAGTTTTCAGTTACGTCAATGCTGTTACGAAGTGTGCTTTGCAATTCAAGTGAAACGGTTCCTTTACCCGCTGACAATTAAACAGTGACGATTCAGTTTTTGCAAAGTTACAACAACCTTGTAACAAAAAAGTCTTTTCTCAACACGTCCGCTGCGGCCTGATCTGCGATGAAATAAAATTATCTGAAACTCATCCAATGTTCATGTAAGGATTACAAAAGAATTAGGTATAATCGAAACCTTCAATTATTGCCATGTCATATAGTTAATCGAAAACGAAACCTAAGTTCTACATCGAAATAACATGTAGAATTGATTAATTTATCACAGTTGAAATCAATACATGACATTTACCAGTTTCGCAATAACATTTTTTTCATTCAGATCGAAATATCCCAATGATCAAAGTGTTAGCATCGAAAGGTATACGTAATTACGTATACCTTACGTTTATGTTTATGTTAAAAAAAAATTGAATCCTAAATTTAAAAAAAAAATGTTTAAAAAAGTAATCAGCCAAGAATGAAGTACTTAGTGATGATGTCTATAAGAGGTATTCTATACCAATTAAATAGTAGTTACCCAGATCAATGTCGCATGGTCGGCAGTGCGTCGCGCGCGACCGTTTTGTGCCCGCACCTCGTGACATCCAATTTCGCGGTTCCAAACCACGTTGTGAGACAAGTGTCCAATCACAAAACGTCTGTAAATAACAATTAATGTGTTTCTTTCTCTGTGCTTCGTGCGTCTACAACGCAAAAAGAAAATTTACATATTAATGTTATCATTCTCAACATTTGTTTCAACTACTTAACACGTTCACTGCGTTACAAGTTCCACGTTACCTTTTTCGGTTAAGAAATCTTTCAAAAATACTGCGATCGTTTGAGGAAAACACCAGTTTATGTGAGCTTTTTCCCACTAAAACCTCCATTGGTAGCCTTTCTAAGCGTTGTAGGTCTCCGTGAACTTTACACCGAACTGCCCAGTGGCTTCCAGCGCGACGCCCTCGTCGGGCCTATCTCTGGAACTGTATCCGGCCATACCTGTTTACAAATATTACATTGAAATATTTATTAGCTTCCGAAGGTAAAGTAATATAAACTTTTTCCTGTCGTTGTCATTGACAATACGTAAAAATGATGGCAGTTTCAATTTCTTGCCGCCGTCACAAGTATCAAAAGTATTGACAAAGTTGTCATATTAACAACGTCAAAAAACACGTTACATAGCGCTACAAAATTGTGAATCAAAAGTGTACTGTAGATCTGGGATTAAATTTAATTGCCTAAATGTTATTGCAAAATTGCTGATTGTTACGATGCTACTATAATACTGTTGAAGGTTATTAAGAAAGCGCGGCTGGTTGGTGTTTGGAGCCGTATTGGCGGCACTGGTGCTGGCCACGCTGGTGGCGGTGTTGGTACTGCAGCCGTGGGCCGGCATCGATCCGCCGCACGCGCTCTTCCCAGCCGCCGCCGTAGCCTCGAATGGCATTGAATGCTCTTCCATTGGAAGGTAAAACTCTTTTTCTACGATAAATTTGCTCTTATTTGGTCCTTGATCACTCTGATTTCATAAAGGTTGTTCAGTTAGTTATAATTGTCTAATTAAGACCGTGAAAGATGAATACAATACTTACATTAGCTAGTGAATACCTAGACGGGAATACGTAAATACGCATTATTCATTATGCTTATATTATATTGACTGCCTATAAAATCTTTTAGACAGATCCTGGAGAAAAATGGGTCAGCAGCAGATGCGGCAATAGCGACACTGTTCTGTGAAGGATTAGGCTGCGCACAATGCATGGGTTTAGGAGGCGGCTTCCTTGCAACGGTATACGATTCACAGACGCGGCAAGTACGAGCACTGAACGCACGCGAGAGGGCGCCAGCAGCCACGGACGTGAACATGTACTACAACACGTCATCGACCGTAGGCGGGTTGGCGGTGGCAGTGCCCGGCGAGCTCAGAGGCTACGGCGAGCTGTACCGACTGTACGGCCGCCTGCCGTGGCGGGATCTAGTGCAGCCCGCCGCCGACCTCTGCCGCCGTGGCCACCGCGTCACCGAATACATGGGCCGAGTACTCAAATCCTACAGCGACCGCATCAAAGCCGAGCCTTCCATGAGGTATGTACCTACTTTTGAAGATAATACATTGAAATGTACATTTACAACTCTGAAGACATAAAAATTTGAATATTTTGGATGAAAAATGTAGTATTTTCGTAAATCTAAAACAAAAACGATTATATTTTAGCGAAGTGTACCTGAATCCCGCTACGGGAGAAGTTTGGAACGAAGGCGAACTCATACCGAATCCGACTCTGGCTCGGACTCTAGAGATAATCGCCGAGGAGGGCCCGGAGGCGATGCACAACGGTTCCCTCACGGCAGCGCTCGCACGAGACATACAAGATTTCGGCGGAATCATTACCGAAGACGACCTCAGGAATTACAAGTAATGCTACTACATATATGGAACTATTGTGCTAGTGTAATTCTGGCTACATTATAAGCATTTTCTGTTACAGGCCAGAATGGCAAGACCCAATCGCGGTACCCATAACAGCAGAGCACACGCTGTTCTCCGTGCCCCTCCCGGGATCGGGCTCGGTGCTGGCGTTTATCCTCAACATGCTGCGCGGTTGGGTGGGCGCCGGCACCAGCGCGCCCGTGGACAGCAACCTCTACTGGCATCGCATCGTAGAGACATTCAAGTACGCTTACGCCAAACGCACCGGCCTCGGCGACCCTTCACGCTCTAGTCCAAGCCCGGATATTCCTTTCGATATACGAGAAGTAAGTTTCTACTAAAAAAAATTAACGTCTAATAAACCTGCGTATGCGTTGTTTATTGCGATAACATTATAATTCCAGTTAGAACGCAACATGTCATATCCAAACTGGGCAGCCTCTTTCCGAGATTTGGTAAACGACAGCCGTACCTACTCTGATTGGAAACATTACGGCGCATTGTTTCAAGGGGCAGACGACCACGGCACCGCACAAATAGTCGTTATATCACCTGATGGAAGTGCAGTATCCGTTACGAGTACCATTAACTACATGTAAATATGTTTTATTCTTTTACAATGAACCTGGTATTGAGTTAGGTATACTTAGATATTCCTCCATTAGATATTACATAAATGTTTCTCAAATGTTAACAAAATTAGTCACACACAAAACACATCACCTTTACGATAGAAAAACTGTGTAAACGCCACATCAGCAGACCTAGTAATCTTCTTGTTCAAAAGCAGTCATCGATTAAAATATGTTACTTGGACAGAGTGAACACTGAACAGGGTATTTCGCCACTATTAAATCATAATAATATTATAAAACAAATTACGTGTTAACGTTGAAAAGTACATACCTAATATATTATTTTGCTTTTAACCTCATACGGGCTATACGCCACGGTGAGAACGGTGATGCGTCAAGCGACTAATTTGCAAACCGCAGGCGGTCGCGGTCCCCGCCGCGACCGATATAGGCTGAATCAAGCATAGGAGGTAGTGCCTTTAGCAAAGTGACCGTAATATTGCTTGAAGAACCGTAATTTTATGTTACAAGACATGGGGGCATACATGATTTGAATAAGAATCCGATACCTATAGATGGAGAAATACACAAGAAATAAAAAAATCACAAAGTAGGTAAATATATCCTGTTTTTTTTTTCAACCGGAATGTAAGGTGTTTCTTCCTACAATCTCTCTGCTACGTATGCCTTATTTATGTAATTGACAAGACTTCCAAATTGCAGCCCCAGCAAACATTAGCAGTAAAGTTTACACGATCATTATTTGATGACGAATACAACCAAACTGGTTTGGTTTCTGCCTTATTCCGCTGTACTAATTATATTATACATTCAATTGTGTATGTCGGCCGCCGCGGCGCCAGACGCTCGTGCGATTCGTTCAGCACATTTCGCCAGCTGTATTGTCGGTCGTGGCATCATTGATACATTTCTTTTGAGTCGCTAGTCGCTTCACCGTTAGCACCACGAACAAGATTGCCTCAGCTGATATCCCATAACCACGCAGGTAATACCTTCGTATAGGTAACCTATCTTATGACACGACTTCCGAAACATTACTTTCCATGTTATTTGATTATAGGTATTGATTAGGAGATTAAAGAATCACTGAATAATAAAACTGTTACATGTATATAATGATTTTGATATGACATTTATCGATAATAATTACTTAATTACATATTTTGATTATTCGGCATATAATTAATATCTAAGATTAATTAAGCAATTAATAGTACAACTGAATTATATCTGTCCAGTTTTTCACAGCGTAAATATTTCTGTCCGATTACGTAAATGCGAATACACGCGAGCGGAGTGTTTTGAAGCACAACAACATAACATCCTCTATTGTTGTAAATAAATCTAGGCGTTATTAAATTTGGTCGGCGACCTGTTTACAGTTGGGGCTCCCAAAGGCGGTCGAGGAGTCTCGGTATAATCTTGAATAATGAGATGGATGATTTTGCCATTCCGCATCGAACGTCCGCGTATGGTTTACCACCATCGCCTGCGAACATGTTGGCACCAAACATGCAGCCACTCAGCTCGATGACCCCCAGTATTGTACTGACTAAAAATGGCACCGTTGCTATGGTACTGGGAGCTGCGGGCGGTACTAAGATCACCACTCAAGTTGCAATGGTATGGATTCATATGTAACTTATCGAAACTGGCGTAGAAGAATTTCTTTTGTACCTATAAAATCATTAGTGTTACGTAGTACCAAGTATATCTTCAATGTAATAGAATATACCTAATTGTTACATTTACTAGTTTTTTGAGAAGTCAGGCATATCAATATTCATGATTTGGCAGTGTTTCAATTCAATTGGATTAATTTGCTTTGAAGAGCTTCATTTTAGTGTCACTGTCTTTAGCAACATGACCGCGATGCACACTAATGTGAGACCAATACATTTGGAAAGTAATCTGTCCTCACAGAATATTAAGCGAAACTTGAAAATACCACAGTATCACATGAGCTTTATATGGAATTATAAATAATCATTGTTATCATATGGATATAAATTAATTCGGACAAAAATATTTTTACCAGGCGGTAGTTCATACAATGGTCGAAGGGAAGGAGTTACCCGCAGTTATGAATGAACCTCGAATACATCATCAACTGGTGCCCATGGAGGTTGAACACGAGGCCAACTTTGACACGGTGCTGCTTTGTTTTATTATAGTCACACGTAGCCAGTTAAAATAGTTCATGTTGTTACCAAAGATACGTGTGTTGTTTGCGGTAAGCGCGTCCTTGTCCAAGCAATGGAAGAATATCAACTCCCGTTGAATTTATTAGATTATTATTTTTTTTAAATTATATTTCACACAATGATTGTTATTAATAAAGAATCTTTCATTTACAGGACGTAATAGCATCTTTACGAGCGCGAGGGCACGCAACAACAGCCCTCGGACCGACTGCCGGCTTCGCAGCAATGATCGGAACACAACGTAACGCCGACGGTCTGCTAATACCTCAAACAGATAGAAGACGCGTGGGGAGTGTAGATGGTTTCTAAAACACATATTCAACATTAGACGTTCATTTTTTTTAATCCGACAGACTGGAAAAAGATTGACAGATTATAGAACTACAAGTAACAGAAACAAGAAAATTTTGATAACCGTCACGATAGCTTATATCATGCGACTACACGTTGATGCTACGTGTGAAGTTCATGTTTGTTGCGTGTATACCGTGACGTGTACCCGGAGTCTTGTCAACTCAACCACGGAATTATATCAAGGATGTCCCAACGTTTGCTGGAATACAGCTCGTTCTGGATGCTATCACATGTCCAAAGACGGGGGCGACCTGCACACTTCCAAAATTTTCCGACGACATCCTAGTGTATCTACTTTAAGGATGACCCTCGCAGGGAATCTACTTTATTATTTCAGCGCATTTGTTCTACATATTCTTATTTATACTATTAACAAAACCAAAATTTGTATCAGCTAAGATTAAATAAGCATTAGATATTATTTAAATCAATAAGTAGGGAATAGCTAGAATTGACATCTATTATATCTGTGTGAAGCTGTTCATTGATAGTGACGTAATTGTTGCGATGGAAATTTGATGATATTTAACAATATTTAAGTAGGTATGTATTGTGTTGTGTCATAGTTTTAAAATGAGTTGCTGTGATGTTAATATTGAAATACAAATATAATTTAATAAACGAAAACGGAGCATTTTTATTTATATTTTTAATTAGGGATAGGCTGAGTACTTGATTAAAATTGGTAATCAGCAAACTCTGTAATGTTCAACCACTTGTACTCAGCTAAATAACTCGATTCCTGCGCCGAATACTTATGTTAGAAATGTAAATTTTTCTAAATTTAAAGCGCACCTAACTTTCTGTGGTCGATGCAGCTGGCACGTCATAATCCGACTGGATCAAGAAACTATTCGCACTCATGCCCGTACATCCTTCTTCCATCGCACCACTCGCCGAAGAATGTAGTTCCATCCACATTCATCTGGGTACGATAATAGAACAAAAATAACATTTCATTGCAATTACAAATTATATTCGCCGTTGCCTTGTGCATACATTGTATGGAAGTAAGCGCTTTATATTCAAAATTTCAGGAATAAAGAGGAGTAAGATTGAGTTGTAACATACAAAATAATGATTTTTAACTGTTTGATTAAAATACGAAAAGAAGTTATATGTTGCTGTCATTATTAATTCTCGTCTGTGTACTGGATCCATAATATTGCTATTTCGCGCGGCAAATATTGACATTGACATTGACATTTGACATATAGTTCATTAAATCTGCTTCATTTTTTTAGTTGGTATTCAAATTTGAAAAACGAAAAACTAATTGTATTTACCTATTACAGATTGGTTTCTAATAGATTAGTCTTGGAGATAGTTACTGTTTCTTCATCTATTAGTCATTTTTCTGTTTTCTAATGCGCGATTGTTGATATATTCGAAATGTCTCATAAATTGTCGGAAGGATCTCTGGAGGTGAGCATGTCGTGACTTGTTATTCATATATTTTACCTTATCGCAAAGGATAACTGTAAATATTTTAATTTTACTACTAATAACTAACCCTACTACTACTAATAATTTAATGTTGTCTGTATGAATCAGGTGTCGAACGAATGAGCTTACTGTTGTTCACGTTGTCTAATCACAATGAACACCAAATTAATTAAATAAACGGAAAGTTAAATACAAAAATGTTGAAATAGAACACTAGTTAGCTTGGTTCATATATTTATAACTTGTACTAATACCCACAATTTACATTTAACTGACATTAACTCTTTATTAAATGTTTGGTAACAATTATTTGCTATTACAATTTAGTCCACATTTTGTGCACCTCATCTTATTTCATGAGATTATGATATTTATATATATATATCCACATCATAAAATGGTTTATGGCAATAGGCTCACCACCTATTCCAATGTGGAACTTAAACGTAACTGGTGAAATGTGGGGGTGTACTAGACTCCTTTGCCTGCCCCTTAGGGTATTATAGGCGTGATGTTACGTAGAAAATGGTTCATTACAGCATAAGTGATATTTTACACTATTGTTACACACTATATTGTGTCAATATGTGATTATATGGACATACCAATCACAAACTCTGATTCAGATTATGTAAATAATTCATGTCCTAACTAGTATTGAGAACAGATCAGAATAAGACAATGTCAGACTGTTTAATAAGCTCAGTAGCTTTTGGCCACAATAAGTAACACTCATAAAAATAGGTTGGTATGACATTCAATTATCTTCTGGGGGCTTATACCTTCTGTCCTATTGTAGATATAAGCTGAGCACATTACGTTATATTTTGTTTGTATAATTGCAATTTTCCTACTGCAACAGATTATTATGAGCGGCGGCCACTATGACAAGCCAGTGATGCAAATTTTGGGAAGCAAGAAAATCCAGGGCAGCGGTGCCAATGAGAGGTTCAGATTACTTGTGTCAGACGGGAAACACTCGCACAGTTTTGCGATGCTGGCAACTCAGCTGAATGACAAACTCATAACAGGGGAGCTGTCTGACTACTCGGTTGTTCAAATTGATCGCTTTGTCACTTCTCTTCTGAAAAACGTAGGCAAAGGGGAAAAGTAAGAATTATTATCCAGTTCCTATGCTCATTACTTTTTCTTTATATATTTAGATTAATAAATAAATGCTACGTATTTCAATCACCAATAGTATTATGTTATATTCGTAAATGGCCTGATACCGGTTAACAACTACAGTTCACATGTGTTTTGTAGACGTGTAATGATAATCTTGGATGTGACAGTCCTGGCACCTGGTTCGAATGTGGGCAAGAAACTGGGTAATCCTCAGAGCTGGACCGAAGAATTAGCAGCGGCATCTCCAGCACCAGTTACTATGAAGCCGGTGCCTGCCAATCCGACTCCTATGCCTATAGCACGTCCAACTCCAGGCCCTGCACTGGACAACAGTTTGCTATCCACACAGATGACACATCCCATAAGTAGCCTCAGCCCGTACCAAAATAGGTAATATTTTTTAAAGTTAAAAATAAGGTTAGATTTATATTCACTTAAACTTTACAGACAAGTAGAAGAATTCTTTCTTCAAAAATACATTTTTGACGATCCATTCAGGATCCATCCACAAATACATTGCTTCAGCCTAGAAAATGAATGGCTTGTCTTAACTTTGTATATTAGAAAACTCTTCAAACCCAAACAACAATTTGCTTACAGCTTCGGACGTAAACACAAGTTGTAATACTTGAGTTGACACAATTAGTTGTTACTATTACTTCACCTATATATTTTTTTTAAACTCCATAATAAAACATGATGTGTAAACAGTAGTGTGAGTATTAACAACATACTAAACTAATTAAGCAAAAAAATTGTATGTAGAATTGAATAAGAAAATTCGTATGTCACTAACAGTGCTCAATATTTTAATGAAAAAAATACTAAATCACACGCGATGTATATAATTTTGTGTTTCTCTGTTAATCTAACAGAATGTGTGGGATATAAATAAAATAAATATTCAGCATGTAAATAAATATATGTATTAAGTGATAATATTTTAGGACAGAGCCTACCCCGTTAGGGACCTGGCGTGACAGTATGTTGTTGTTGTTGAAAATATTTAGTACATGGGTTATAAAAGTATGTATTAAGTAATCAATTTTTGTAGGTGGGTGATAAAAGCGCGCGTTATGAACAAGTCAACAATTCGCACGTGGAGTAATGCCAAGGGCGAGGGCAAGTTGTTCAGTATGGATTTATGTGACGAGAGCGGAGAGATAAGGGCTACGGCCTTTAAAAATGAGTGTGATAAGTTCTACGATTTAATCCAGGTTTGTTTAAAACAACAAATTGACTTACAAATTGTAAGTCAATTTGTTGAAAACTATTATATAAAAGTCACAGAGGTTTTGGTCTAACGCTGTTTGTCGTCATTTACAACATAACACACTATATTTTAAGTCTTCTTTATTTAACGACACAGGCTATATTTTATTTAAAACCTCTGCAACCAGTAAACCATTATTCAAGACGATCAAAAACATCTCAAAACTCAAAACGTCTAAGTGGAAGTCCAGCAGTTGAGACAAACAGGTAATTAGACTGTAATATGCCTATTAACTTGATATTGCAGGTTGATAAAGTGTATTACATCAGTCGATGTCAATTAAAGCCGGCAAACAAACAGTTTACATCGCTGAAGAATGACTACGAGATGACATTCACCCCGGACACAGCGGTCGTGGAATGTATGGAAGACTCGTCATCTGTGCCTGGCATCAATTATGACTTTCTGCCTATCAATGAAATTGCTAATAAGAGTCCCGATACAATGCTTGGTGAGTATTTACAAAAACTATTGTGTTTTATATTTTATAAAGTGCTGACATGAGTGACTGGAATATATAAAAATAAGTTGACTTCTCTACTCATTTAGACGGTATCTAACTTGCAGTTGAATTTTTACATATCAATCCATTTGTCACAAGAGTTATATGGATGATAATTTTATTCTATAATCAATTATGACCTGCGTGTGATTCTAATGTTATTGTGATTTGATATTGCAGATGTGATTGGAGTGTGCAAATCAGCCGGGGACTTACAAGAGCTCACAGCGAAGAGTACTGGGAAACTGCTTAAAAAGAGGGAAGTTACACTTGTTGATTCATCGGGTGGTGCTGTAAGTAATACACATTTATATATATTCAAATCTTTTAGAACAGCCAACAGCCGCATGTTCTTTCATTCATTGTGTTCTCGTTGTTGACAATGTTTTGTTCATGTCCATTTCAGGTCGTTTTAACTTTGTGGTCGACCGAAGCAGAAAAATTTGAAGGCAACACTAACCCTGTTATAGCTGTAAAGGTATTTGTTTTTTATATACAATATACTTATATGCTATACCTATATCGTACACAAGTGTACCTATATGCTAAGTTTTTAAAATATGTATCACAGGTTAACTGAAATGTATCAGTACCAATTACATAGTTGCACTTTATAGTTTGAAATAATCGTGAATTCCACATGAGATATTTTTTAAAATCTGTAGTTGCTAGTAAAAAAATAAGTTTTATTTAGTTTCAAATGTATATTAATATATAGTATAGTATCGCTACTAATATATATGTATAAATGTTGTACAATAAATATGTAAATGTTGTACGCACTATTGCCATCTAACCAGTGAATCTGTAGTTTTTAAGATACATGTAATGTAAATGTTTGTATGTTTTGCTGTTGGTGTGTCTAAATAAATAAATATATGACTGTCGGTAGGGAGCACGGCTGACGGAGTTCAACGGGAGCAAGTCGCTGTCGTGCCTGTCCAGCACCATGCTGCGGCTCAACCCGGACGTGGGCGAGGCGCACCGCCTGCGCGGCTGGTTCGACAACGGCGGCGCGCACATGGACGTCGTCAACATCTCCGCCAGGCGAGCTCACACCTACATCACTACTGCGCTGACTACACTGTCCAATATCTTAGTCGTCTAGATATCAACCACCGTGGCGCTAGAGTTAAAATTCTGGCCAACGCCTCGACTTTGAAATGTCTTGTGCGTTTCTGAATTTGATCGGTTGTTATAATAATGAAAGAAAACAACGCGGGGAAACCGGCGCATTTAGAATTCTCTAGAATTTAGAAATCTGTCAACACGCCCTTGGCCCGTGTAAACCTTAAACCGTTCACGTTATAAAGACATGTGTCCAGAATAATGAAAAGTAGAAAATGTATCTCTTTATAATTATTGACTAGTGATCTCACTTGTATTGGAAGTAGACAATACGATTGAATGCCCATCAACTTCGTCGGTTACCGTTAGCGATAGCAATTAATGATTACCCACTATGCTTTTAACACGAAGCAGAATTCAAATAGCCATCGAACATAACTAACTTGAGGGTCCGCCGTGCGAGCGCAGGGCGGGAGGGTACCAGGGCCCGAGCGGCGAGTGGCTGACGTTCGCGGAGGCGGACGCGGCGCAACTGGGCGCGGGTGAGCGCGGCGACTACTACTCGCTGCTGGGCGTGCTCACGTTCACGTACGCCGACAACGCCGTGTACAAGGCCTGCCCCTCCGACCAGTGCAACAAGAAGCTCGTCGACCAGGAGAACGGCCTGTTCCGCTGCGAGAAGTGCAACCGCGAATATCCCAACTTCAAGTACAGATTGTTGCTCGCGGTGAGTTCTTGCATTATCCCTTCGTGTCTCCGTGTTATACTTCTTTTATATACGTCGACGAAGCCACACGTGAGATTGGGGTTTTAATTTCTCGGCACACACAACGGAACAGTGCTTATTTATGTATATATTATTTAATACTTTTCCCGATATGTTTTAACCTTGCTCTGATGATGGTCGTTATGGGGACATAAAAAACATGTTAACAGTGATGAGTTTACGACGGTGAGGTACACTGGACATATACGGGTGATACCAGCATACTGTAGCGAGTGTCGTGTGCGGCAGGCGAGCGTGTCGGACCCGACGGGCGACCAGCGCGTGACGGCCTTCAACGAGGCGGCGGAGACGCTGCTGGGGCGCGAGGCCGCCGACGTGGGCCGCCTCTTCGAGTACGACAAGAACGCGTACGCGGAAATATTCGACGAGGTCAAGTTCAAGAAATTCCTCTTCAAGTTCCGCACCAAGATCGAGACTTACAGCGTGAGTGTTGACACGGTATTTGGGACCGTTTTACCGATGGATCTTTTCGTTCGCATAAACTTGATCTGTAAGCGTACCTAAAATTAACTAGTTTTGAATAGAAAGCAAATAGTCATTATACACCCTTGATATTAACACATGATCTTATGAAAATGATCACGAAAATATTCTTTTTTTAACACTGCATAACTACGTATAGTCATACTTTGCAATGCTCCAATACATTTAAAATAAATATGGGAAATATGATCTTTGTGCATCGTCGATCATTACAACCGATTACTAAACGTGTGTTTCAGGACGAAACCCGATTGAAGACTACGGTGATGAACGTTCAGCCAGTTGATTACAAGGACGCTAATGCTAGACTTATAAAGAGCATTAAAACCTTAAGTGGAGTAGATTTTTAAGTTGCGATTCATTGTAGTTACTGTGAAGCTTAACTCTGTTGAGATGTTGTCGAGACGTGCCTATATTCCTTGTTTAAATGATAAGTAATTTAGAAATTATGTTATTCACGAGTGTTTTTCTTTTTTCAAAATTTTTTTAAATAAATCATATCAAATGATTACTTTTTTATTTTCTCCTTATAACTCCACATCAGCTTATGTCCATAGACAACATAGTATTAAAACAATAAGAAATGTGCGTTGTGGCGCCATTTACTTATGGAGTGTAATACTTACCTTGTCTGTTTTGTTATTAGGTTATGGGCTATGTATGTATATGTATGGAGACACGTACGCATTCGTTCAGCTTTCCGCGTTCATTCTACTTTCGTGACAAACGTGTTTTATCATGCGAGTGCTGTAGATAGAGTTCAGCACTGTTCCGCCGCATTCAGCGTCGAATGCGGCAGAACGGCGCTGAACTCAGATGGTCCCCGACTCCTTGTCGACAAGTTTCGACCTGCATAGTTCTTCGTAAAACTGTTCATGTCGAGGGCACAACATTAAATTACCGATAGTAAGTCTTCGCAGCATATTCAACGCCGTACACGCAGTAAATAGAAGCGTTTCAGCGGAAATAACACGCCAGGTATGACGGCTATTCTCATTATTGCGACGCTGTACGCGGCTGATAGAAGAATAACTGAATAGAAGAATGAGTGTGATCAAAATCGTACAGCGAAACGCGAATACAGCTGAAATAAGTGCGTAGGCCTTTAGCAATAATACAGAGCTAATTTAAAAATGTTTTAACAGGATCGTCATAGGACGTCAAAACTCAAAATAACTTTGCAAAGCGGAATAAACGAACAGAACACTCAGTTGTAATCAATATTTGAGCGGGAAATATAATGGTTCAAAATGAAACAACTTATTAGTTCACTAATTAATTTATTCAACCTCATTGATATGATTTGTAATTTGGCTAATTAAATGTAAGCACTCGGGCAACAATTAACGGTATCGATTATTTAATCTATAATATTTAGTGAATGAAAAATAGAGGATCGTCATACACGTTTTGGCCAAAACGAATGAGGTCAATGAAATTGTAAGAAAGGTGAGGTAATTTTGATACGAATTTGCAAAACAACGTTGACACGTAACGGCAAAATGTGCATTGTTTTAAACTAATGATTTCTATACGAGCAAGTATAACTGAGAGGGCCACAGCTTTTTTTGCTCGATTACAGAAATACCAATATTTCTTCATAGACAAACCGATACATTTGCGAGTTCCAAGTTACATTCAGATATTCTACATCTACCTAAAAACGGCAACATTGAAAACGTTTAAACTAAATCACACTTTACAACTACACAGTTACTGTGCCTATAGAAATATTCATTTGAAACTATTGAAATGTAATAAATATTAGACTCTGTAATACTATTTCAAATCCTATAACTATTGTACGTAATCATTACTTCTATCTAATAGTAAACCTTCAGAGGGAAAACGTTCAATTGATCTATTTATATTTATTATTGGCAAAATAGAACTTTCATACGACACGTTGCCCGAGTGCATTTGCAGGGTGCACGGAAATAAAGCTACGCATCGCGCAGTCGATGCAAGGATTCTTCTATTTAAAAGTACACTTACACATAATGTATAACGTCGTTACAATTAAAATTACTCCTGACAAAGTAACACTATATATTTTAGATTTATGGCAGTGTGATTAATCGGTGTGTGCTCTCAAAGATATATCACATACATTGCTGCTACAGGCGACAATTTTCTGTAACAGCGAGGATGCAGTACAAAATGTATTAGATAAATCGTCGGAATTGTCCGGTGTCAATATTGTTGGACTTTATCAATCAAAACAACTACATAGTCGGTGCATTTTATACTAGACGAGAGCTAAACGCATCGATCTAAAGAATAAAGCTTAAATTATTCATGATTCGTCTTCGATTGAATAAAAGTTACACACTTCTAAATACCATTATAAAATGCCTTATGTAATTTAATTTAAAAAAAATATTTTTTTAGTACGACGCTTTGTAGCAGCATCAAAAAAATAAATAAGACTGTTTACACCATTAAGCAATTGTAAAAATACAAAAAAATAATAATTAATAATATCGATTGTCACGAAATCTCTTTAAACATTAAAGCTGCTGGCTCTCAAAAACTCATAAAAGTCACAATAAATTAGTACATATTCCTTATATACCGTCGTAAATAAATTAGTGTTTATCACAAAAAGAAGTATATAATGTTTAGTAACCATTCATAATACAACAATCTCGACAGTTTGAAAACGAACCGCTGCACGAAGGATTCGTGAGACCTAACATACACGTAAAATCAATAAAATTAAAGCCATAACCAAGAAAGTACAAGTCTAATTGGATATATTCGGAAAGGTCTCGTATTTGATTTCAATCATGATAATCATCGATTAATCCCTTGAACGTTAATCAATACAAATATCGTACGATTCGACGACATCGTCCTTACAATATCTAGATTAGATGCCTTAATATCGTAATAATTGTAACATTAATAATTAAGAGGTTATAAGAATTGCCGTTACATTAACTACGGATTCGAGTAGTTTAAATAGATACATGTACATACTAAGAAAATATTTGTTCACATTGAGAAATAATTGTCAATTCCGACGGAGCCGCTCGAGGTTACATTAGGAGGATCTAGAGTTCTAGAGCGACGCCCCCGAGCGGCCCACGTTACAATCTGTATACAAAGACAACGATGACGATTAAAGGTTATAATAAAAATAGATTCGCACTAGCGAACGTCCCATCGGTAACTACGATAAACGATACGATACATTTAATTCCTTGAAATATCTCAGCATCGGGTACGACAATCGTAGCCGGCCACGGTCGGCCGACGTCACTCGCGGAGTCCAGTTCACTGCGGGGTTCAACACTTAACTTGTCACTTAGCCTACAACAGAGTACGTGTCCGTCTCGGATGGCGGGTGTGTGCGAGCGGGACAGCCTGCCCGGCTCTGTCCCGCTCGCGGGCCGCGCGGCCGGCCGGCGCAGCGCGCACGTCTACCACGAATAACAATACTGGCGGCGAATAAATAATAACAACCGATAGGGGGGTACGAAACGCTCTTTGGAACGGATTGCGGTCGAGGTACGCGGAACCGTCGCTGGGGCCTCGCGGGCGCTTGCTATTTGACTGTCACAAAATTTATGAATTGTCAAGTTATTTTAAGAAAATAATCATCAGAAGTAAACACAAAAATATCGGTTGAGATTCATAAATATTTCAGTGATGTGATTTTAAGATATCGTTTCAACTAATGTGACACCGCGAATGGCAACTTTATGAAGTCTCCTCAGTAACTCGTATGCCACGAAATGACTTTCACGGTCGAATCCCCCATCTGCGACGGTTCCGTCCCGAGCCACCGAGATGGCGGCGTAACAAAAACGACTACATCAACTAAACACTAACTACTGAATAAATAAAATAATATTGACTCGAAAAGCTTCCCTCTCTCGTCAGATATCTGACTGCCTACTCAGTTCGATTTGCTCGCCTATTTGCCAGACTCGCGAGCAAATTTATTCCTAATCTAAGCTATAAATTACATTAAATTAACAATAATAAATAAATTACAAAATAAAATGCTTTTTTAATAATAAAAATATTAAACATAAACCGCAAGGATAAATGAGATTTTAACTAATTTCATCCAAATAAAATCAGATCTAATTGAATTTTGTGCAACATAACATAACTATGTTTATTCAAAATGTATTAATTTACTATAAATTATATTATCATCCGTTGGCATATACTTTTTTCAATGGTTTTAATAGAAATAAATAATGAAACAACAGTAAATTTAATTATTAAACATTAAATTGTGAGACAGAGATTCAAATTTAAAAAATTAAAGTCTCCAATTTAGAAGAGAAAATAACCTAAATACTAAAAAAACTATTCAAACATGGAACATAAAAATATAAAAAAATACATTATAATTGCTTCAATAAACATACTCGTTTATGAAATGTCGAAGAACGACGGAAAACATCAATAATTCAAAGAGAATAGAACGGAATAGCTTTTCTTATGTTTCCGTTTCTGCTTCGTAAACAAAAGCGAGAGGTAAGCGCGGCGGTATGTACCATTAGAAAAAAACCGTTCCGTAACTGTTTTAATAGAGCTTCAAACAATAGACAAAACGGACCTCAATAATACAAAACAGAAACACAACAAGTGTGCACAAAAGGAAAGGGGAAGTGTAGCGGGTAGCGGTGGTATATTATCACATATTTGCCGTGACGGGCCCGTCACGCTGGGAAGACGTAAAGAAATAAAATGTAACCAAACAGTACGTCATTCCCGAACTGCCAAACGAAGTTTAAACGAAAGTCGCAAATGAACAACAAAAGTGGTAGCTAATACAAAATAAAAGAGGATAGGGAAAGTGCGTATGTTAGACGAGGAAGACGCTAGCGCGGCGCGGGGCGGGCGCGCGCGGCGCGGGGGGCGCGGCCCCGGCGCGCTCACGGCACCAGGTCGGGCAGGCGCCCGCGGCCCTAGGGTCGCGCGCCGCCCTCCGCGCTCACCACCTGCGCAACACACGCGCCTTACAATACACGCCTTACACTTTTTTCATACGAATTTTAAATTCGGAGGCAAATTTTCTATCCTCGTTGATCGCCATGCTATGACGTGCGATTTAATAATTCCATTAAACGATGGAAGATCTGACACTTTGTTTACATATTAATATATGTAAACAAACAAATTACCCTCATCCACGAAACAGGACCAAAGGGGCAGTTTCCTCTCACGGTCAAACACTAGTCAAAGCGTCCTGCCACATGCGGCTGCTAAGAAATGCAACTCACTTTCCGCTCCTTGTAGTAGAGCTCCTCGCTCTCCTTGTCGCAAAGCAGCAGCACCACGGCGCCGAACAGAAAGATGGCCGCCCCCCACCCCACCCCGTACGCCCATCCGAACTCCCACACCGACCTGTTGCCTGCAATACCACACGATACACACTTAAGGCGATCTCATCACGTGTCCCCCTTGAGGTTATCATCGGCTTGTGATGTTTGGATATCATAAATATATTGCTTTTCTAGATGACAAAAGACATTGTCCGAAGCGTCCACGGCCCATGAAAATAGGTTCTAAAATCTAAAATTAGTGCCCTCTTTTTAATAAGCGACTGAACTGCGATCCGGTTTTACGTTAACCATTGTGCCATAAAAATAAAAATTTATAATAATTGAAAAATTCTTACCCAAATTTAATTCCGCGGCAAAGCAGACCGGATATATAACTAAAGCTATTAAGATGCACATCACTGAAAATATAATAAATCGTAAATTAAACAACATACCCACGTCGTAAAAACATGGCAATTGTACTAGCCTCACTAGGTACAGTGCAATTCACACACGCTATTGTTCTATTGTCGTTAGACTTCTGTATCGCTAGATTGCCGAATTATTCGCTAATCGCCCTGTTTTCTTATGCAATTGCACTGATTATTTCGAAGTTCTATTAAAGTTATGATCACTTTCGCCAACGGTATGATTACCAGAAACTCTACCTTACAGACGGTTGACTAGAATTATCAAAACGTTTGGAATTGAAGTGGGGATTAATTAGATTCTAAATATAAAAAAAAGGAAAGGAACTATTTCGAACACTTATTTTCGATCATAGACAATGAGTATCTTCTTGTAAACATAAAATATACCAAGGTAATTGTACCCTGTTCTGTACTGACACTAGATACAGTATTCTATTCGTATTTTATCTTAAGACAGCGACCGGCTCGTAACAATTGTCTGTAACGTAACATTCAAAGCGATCTCGGTACAATATAGCGATATCCATTAGCACGGCGAACTCTCTCTTCGAGCACTCTTTTCAAGCGGAATGGTTCCAAGTCAGAATGTGCACTGACTTGTAATGTAACTCTCAAAGGAATTCACTAAAAGGCCGACAGTCGAGTACAGCGCGCGGCGCTCGAGTTATAAGTTATAACACGATACTTTACTGACTGACGTTTCAGTTTAGTTTTCTGATGATTTCACGACTACCGCGTGTGAACTTCATATATTCTATGCAAAGAAAATTGGAGTCTGTTTGTAACCGCTTGTTACTAAATGCATATGCATGTTACACGGTACGAATACAATTTTTTTTTTTTGCAATTTTTGTCTGTTTGTTGCGGCTAATATCTGGAACGGCTGGAACGATTTTGACAGGACTTTCACTGGCAGACAGCTAATGCAATAATGAGTAATTTAGGCTACTTTTAATTTAGAATTATGGACATAAAATAATTGAATTCAAACGCGTACGAAGACGCGGGCACAACTAGTTTTCTATATTATCATTACACCCAAACGTTAAAGAGTCAATCGCAGCCTTCAAGTGGCGCCCGAGGCCGTGACCGGTATACGTACGTGCGAGGGCCATGGCCAGCACCGCGAACCGGTAGTAGCGGAACTTGGTGCGGTGGTCGGTGGCGCGCAGCCCCAGCCCCGTGAGCAGCGCGCCGCACACGTCCGCCGCCAGCGTGGCCACGCACAGACCCGCCGCCGCTCTGGAATTAAAGTGCGTTTCCAAATTATTTCAAAAATAGATTACGGAACACATACAAAATTGTAACAGCCGACGTGTTGTTATTTCAAATGCTATTTAATTTAACAGATTGGATCAAATCGGGTTTAATGATCACCGCTTGTGGCAAAATCACTTTAAGTCTTCGTCAGTCTGAAGAGCTATCGGCTTTAATAATAATAATAATCATTAAAAATCTGTAATGAATTGACTGGACCGTGAACCCCATGAAGGACCCCCATTAGAAGAGAGCACTGCAGCATAAAACAGAAGCTTCAGACAGGTGGGAACGACAATCGCAATTATCATTTCAAACACCACGTGTGAGAATGTGTATTTTTGAAACAATCACATACTTAATGTATGGGGCGGGTCTGGCAGCGTAGCATCCGGGCTGAGCGGTGATGTCGAAGGGAAGCGGGGTGGGCGCCTCTGGGTCGATGCAGTGCATGAAGAGTCCCTGGCGCCAGCCGGCCGCCATCAACCAGTCTGCCGACGCGAGCCCCAACACCATCAGGATCACGACCAACAGGCCGCATATCAATGCAATCACCTACAACCGAGACATAATATTCTCATGATAAATTCATTTGTTAATAGGATATCACTTCGGTCCAGACAAATTACACATTAAATTTACAGTGAATGATAACAAAACTATAATGTCACACAAATCACTCTCTCAGATAGATACGAATATCATTACAAAATACTATTTCAATATTAAAAACAACCCAAGATGCTTCTGTACATTTGAGCGACTGAAAACCTCTTTCATCTCGACGGTACAATACAAAGAACTGATACGTGCGTATGAAATAACGACCAAACAATTATGTGACGTATTGCAAGTATTCTTAATGCTCAAAAGTTATTCGCTCACAAACAAATTACGCAACGAAAGTTATGCTAACATAAAAACGTTCCAATATCATAAGCAAAAACGAATAACCCTGAATAAAGTTTAGGTACCTAAAGTAAATCGCAAAAGCTTCGTATAGATATTTAGAGGATTTGAAACTCGAGGCACACAGGTGGAACGCTACTTCCAATAAATCACATTTCAGAAAGATAATCTGTACATAATAATGATATATAAGGGGTACTTAGATGGGCGAGGTTATAAGTTGTACGTGTTTTCAGTTATTACGCAAAGACAGTAAAAAAAAACCACAAACGCAGACTTCGTTTGTTTCAAATGAGTCAGATTTTACTGTTAAACCCTTTTGTTGTTCCACTCTTCGGCAGCGGACTCCTCTAATAATAGGTATAAAATGGTTGCAAATCTATCTATCTACCTAAGTATGGTGACATGAGTAAGTGCTGTATGTTACACAGTGAATAACTATTGTTATGGTGTGACAATAAAAATGTACGGGTGCAACAATGAACGTCGACAACAAAAGCACGTGTATGCGTGTCACGTGTTAGTCATCTATCTACAGTCATCGGGGCTTATTACGAAAAATATACCTAACCTCAATTACCTACGTAACATACAAGGACAAGCTGTGTTTGAGAGAAATTTTAGATATCTTCATCGATGTTTTATATAATACACATATAGGTATTACATATTTCTATTTCCCGCTCGTCCGCTTAGACCTGTACCGAGAAGTTTGACCTAAAAAGGACTTCGGCCACAGGCACTTATACTTAAATTTGTATCCTTTGACTATATTGACTTAGTTACCGCTCTCAAATATCTCGTCCTCTTTATTCGGTCATGTGCAACGGTAAACATTTGTGATAGGTACTCAAAGTAATTGAAATAGTAGTGTTGGTTACTCTTACTATAAAATCAACATAGCTACATATACATGTTAGACGAAGCGTGTCAAAAATACAAATCAATGTCAGATATTCGATCTTACGAATCGTCTGAGCCCGAACGAACGACTGGAGGCGTAGATTCGTCCCACGGCGGGGAAGAGAAAAACGTGAAAGTAAGAGGTTCGGGTGCCTCGAGGGGCGGCGGGGGGCGGGGCGGCGGACACCCTCAACACCAAGCCGGGGGGAGGGGGGGGGGGGGGGGGGGGGGGGGGAACGGAGGATGCAGGAGCATTTAAAATATTGCCAAAAAAATTGACGCTCCCCAAATATGATT
>DWDX01000738.1:0-23337 GCA_018245675.1 Agara michaeli | reverse complement strand
CGCCCACGTGCAAGCGCGCGCCGCCGCGGCCCGCCCCCTCGCCCACCATGCCGCTAGCTCATCGCGCCGCCCGCCGCCGCCCGCCGCCGCCCCATCCGTGCACGCCCGCCCGCGGCTTTCACCACACTGCAACAATATCATAAGTTAATGCATATCCGGATTAATCGTATAGCAATTGATACGGGCTCCGCGCAAAGAAGCCCCTCTCGTATTGCGGGGCTAAGAATTATAATCTATAAGAAAATATTTATAAACATTTGTCTAGTAACGTTCGTTTTTGTGTTTTTTTTTCAAAATTATATTAAAATACTACTATTCTTAACGGTCTCTTAATTTGGTCCATACTTAATTGTGTATCGTCAATGTTAAAACAAATAAAATCAGAATTTCTTCCGTCATCAATTCCACTTAAACTTTCTATTTACGAAACTGAAATAATGAGCAGCAGTACTATATATATAATTTACTTACTTTTATCTGAATCAAGGCCTTAGGCGATACAATAAAGTAACATAGTTACGGTTCAAGCCTATGATCCGCGCCAGAGACACTCCAAGATATATAAATAAAGTATGGTAACAAAAGGATGTATTTGAATGAGAACACGGGGAGAGCCGTAAGTGGGCGGAGGCAATCGATTACCGGATCGCGTAGCGTCCCGCGACCGACGCTTATCAACTCTACATGGCGTGGCTCGACCGTAACCTAATAATAGTAGCATTGACTGCATGCAACGTTCATTATTATCATTTTAAATTTTATCATTTGGGCAAAGTTAGAACAAAAAATATAAAAGCTGCTAGATAAGTCTGAAATGTGATCGAGCCAATTAGCGTCTACACAGTAAGACGTTGTTTAAATTAACTGCAATTATTTGTTAATTTTTTATCCGGTGCTAGAGTCGCTGCTATAGTAAGCCTCAGAAGTACAAGGCTACGAAGGCTTAATAAGGCTGATATGAATTTACGCTGACATGGCCTAATTAATAACTCTTTTCCATAGATGTTAGTCATCAAGAACCAATGCGGTGCCTGACAGATCATTGAACTAGAAAATGAGGTGACCATAAAATTAAATCTCCTAGTTCAGAGAGTGGAAGACAGAGATAATTATTCTTACGTAACTCGATCTTTATGTAACGAGTTTTATAATTATTTTCGGTATGTAATTCTCCACTAAAATCCCTTATTTTCTTGTTTCGTCATAGCTAAGCTATACTGCAGTACTGTACTACAGTGCCTGAAATTAGACCTTCCTCGCAACAACCTACTTGGAAAAAACTTGACTATACTATCGTCACAAAATAAAAACTTTCCTAAGATTACAATATGATGTATTCCGCAAAGATTACGACTGCAATGTGTTTAATTAAAAGATACATCAATAATAATAAGTACAGTATGATCCTATCTGGATTTGTAACACACGAGTATTCTTAAAGTTGTTTCTTTTTAAACTTAGCAAATGTGTAATGCTAAAAGTTTTCATAAATTTACGTTCATATTATATCATAATTAGGTTTGAATAAAATTATACACAAATAGAGAGTGTTGTATGGAAATACCAACTTGTGAAAGTTGTTACCACGCAGTTGAGAAGGATACCAGGAAAACGCTAATCTATGTTCAGCTATGTTCGTTTTATTGTTTTCTATATTATGTCACAATATCGACACTATTGTTATAATTTATTGATAGCTTGCCTTTAATATTCGTAAACTCGTAGTACATATTGGTCATAGCTACAACGCTTATGAAATAATGAATGAGTACATTATCTAACATAATCAATCAGAGACTTTTGTTATATATTTAACATCGATTAAATACTGTTTCAGAAAAACATGCTTAGTCATATAGCTAATTGCTTAACTCAAAACATGAGAGGCAAATATTTTATAGGCCGAGGGGAGATTTTATTATGCATCGCTTTCCCCTACTTAGATATAAACGTACATAAAACCGCGGCGCCACTCGGTCTGGAGGAAGGCGCGATGTCGTGTTCTATATTATCCCTTACATAATATCTGGCTATATCACTGACTTAATGTCAATTTTGTTTGCGACTAAATTTCCCCTTAAAATATAACCTTACTTTATATAAGGGCTGTTATTATAAGAGGTGACGGGAGCTATTTGTTTACACAAAACTTCAGCAACGTGACATAATCCGGTCACGAAATGCTAGCTTCTCGTTTTACGGGATTCTCTTGATTTCATATTCGTCCGCAGTCGTCTTACAATTCCATTTTTTTTGATTAGAAAGGAGGTCTTTATTTAGTGACTAAATGTTCGATTCGAATCATTATGTGAAAATCAATCTAAAAATATTATATTTTTAGATTCTTCCCATAACGAAAAAAAAGTACTTATATCGAAATGATATTATAAAATTAATAAAAAAATCAAAAATGAATTTAAGTGTATCTGCTCAGTTTAGTGATAGCAGAGTAATTTTTACTCTTCTGAGATCACATGAAATCTACTACGAATACTAAATTTATAAGAATATAAATTCAGGGAGCACAATCCATGCGATGGAAGACAAAAAGTCATTTTTATCAAAGCATAAAAAATTATTTTATGTATTTTGATCATTATACACGAAAAGTTCTAGGTAAGACGAGGGAGAGTGAAAAAAACAGCTATAACATAAATAGACTTAGTAGTCGCAGGCCAGAGGGTGGCAGTGGAGTCTGCCTCTGTATTGATCCCAAGTTGTGAACGGCCCAGGCGTGTAGACGCCGATAGTAAATAATCAGATAGGCCGACGTAGTTCTTCAACTTTAGTACTGTATACTAATAATAGACACGAACAATCTATATCAAACTCTTAAGAAAAAAAAGCCCTCCTGTGAGAAAATAAAATTACAAACCTTCAATAATTAAACATTATTTAAATAAAATTGTAGGGTGTTAGACATTTAACACTCCTATGTACTCATATATTTAAAAAATATATCATATCATTTAAAATCATGTCAAAATACAAATCTTTGCATTGTTTTAGTTAAGTTGTTTTATTATTCTGCCTTGTTATAATATGAAGTTCATTTACGACGACCATGAGTCATTACAACGTTTAGAGAGCCAACTTCATATATATCTTAATCACCATTTTTAGCCCTTTTATATACCCATACGTCTTTTGTCATAGTTACAAGGTTTTTTTATTCACCTGTAATACTTTTATGCAATGTAATAACATGAAATATAATAATTGCGAGACAAAATCTTTTCATATATAGAATAATATGGATAAAAGGTGGTATTTCAAAAAACATTATTTTGGCTATTGTTCATTGAAATTACTGCGTAAAAAAATTAATGAAATTGATAAAGAAATTTATTTCACATAAATTTATTATTATGTTATAAAGAAAACTGCGGCACGAGCTGCATACAAAAATTGTGCCACTTATGAACCCAGTGCGGTGTCGGTAGAGTAGAAGTGTGCTCACAGGCTTTCAGTCCGGAAATAAATGCATTTGTCCTCGTTGCCCTGTTACCAATAAAAGCGATGCTATTTGTGAAAAGGTCGAACGAGGTCGATATGTTAGTAGTCACGATGTTACTAAAACTGGGCATTGAACAAAAACAGTAACGACTCATTTCAAAAGGTGTGCGTATAAAAACAACCTTGATATTTGGATACTACATGAGTTCATTGAACGGAATCTCGTGCATTGTGTTCGTTTTTCGGATTCAGATCCTTTTTTCAGACGTAAGTACCTACCGCAGTAAATAATCTCCTAATTTATGCAATTTTCACCTTAGTTTATTTCTTTAATATTGAAAAAAATATTTTAGAATCTGAATATGTAATACGAAGAAATTTTCTCCCCGCCTTTATATTTACATAAGTTCTAGTTTATTTTACGAGTATACTATAAAATCTAGAAACATAATTGTGTCTACTAAATATATAGTCGGTAGTCACAAATCATAAAACAGCCTATTAAGAGTTCTGGCAAACACGCTATATAATAATTTCCCGTAACTTATGACATTATTGAAGTGATTTTGGTGAATTTGGTGAAAGTTATAATTGACTACAAATACCGGGACTTAGACACGCAATCGCTATATATTGTTATCGAATTATACATATAATCATACATATAATCAAATACTATGTAAGTTATTGTTTACTAAATTAAGTAAAACTTCTTCAGAAATATTGCAATTCGATGCGATGAGAAATTGGACTGAATCCAGTCATGTGAAATATCGAGATTAACTTCTGCAGTTGCCTCCCACGGTTCCAATCTTGACTGACAGGTAAATCTCTCGAACATCGACCGATCAGATTAAAAAGAGTTACAATTGCCAAGACGATATGAATTACGCCATTTTCAGAATAAGAGCATCGACATGATGAAAGAAATATTTAATTTTGTCTAAGGTTTCGTGCATGTTTACACCACACATTTTATTTCTAATTCTAGATTAAACTTGTCTTGAAACCAAATTCCATAACACTCAGTCACGCTCTATATTCGTATATTAAGTTTGATTCAGTATTTATGCAGTCCCTATTACTACAACGTAAAAGAAAATTTTGTATACATATTTCTTCGAACACATTTAAAATTCTGAACTAAACAAGATTTGCATATTTCATAGAATTCTTAGAGTCTTTTGTTTGCATTGTTTCAACCTTTGTCTACAAAGAGATTGCTTTTGTAGTTTGTAGCTTGGTTGTAGCACTTTGCTACGAACGAGCAACTTAAGTGTAGCTCGTAGCTTCGTGCTACGCTAGTCAAGTCTTCGAAACGCGGTGTGTCGATTAATGTAAGGCTATACAAGATTCGTTGAGCTTCCAGTAATTGAATCTGAACACGTGACATGCGCAAGAATAAAGTATTATAATACCGATCCCTAAGCTAGTTATCTTTAGTCGTTTAGAAAATGCAAAGTTTTAATGTAACTGGACAATGACATCCATTATTATGTAAAACACAAATACACCTGTATGTATACTTATACTGTGTGTACGTATATATGTATATATTATTATGGGTATAGTATATGTATTAATATCTCAAATATTCACTCTTTTATATATGTACTTTGGTACAATTATACGGTACAATTTGGTACGGCAATAGGCTCACCACCTCTTCCATTGCGGGACTTAAACGTAACTGGTGAAATGTGGGGTTGTACTACACTCCTCTGCCTACCCCTTAGGGGATTACAGGCGTGATGTTACGTACAATTATGTTATCACCTGCCTTCGATTTCTCACTTCGTCGTGGATTGATGGTAGAGATAGCAACTAATCATTAAGTCCATCCTTTGTCAAACTACTAGCTTTAGATAATACAAATAAAGTGTTTATAAATAAATAAATCTGTACACAATAATTGTTTTCTATAACTATATGTGTTCGGATCACACCGAGGCTTTTATGCTGTGAAATAGGAAATGAATTATCTTAAAAAAGATGAGACGATTAAAAAACGGCATCACAAGCAAATTAATAGTCAGACTTCCGTAGCCTTAATAAGCCTACATATTTACATAATATTACTATTAATACTAGTAATAATAGTAACTAGTTTTTTTGACGAGCGCTCTATACCGAAATACAGATAATAAAACAACTTACACGAATGGATTATTACGACCTGCAATTAAAAAATATATCTATTTATGTTTTCACGTATTTTTTTATGTTATATCTATATCCATGAAAGTCTATACTTTACGCTTTTTCACAAGAAAAGCTTCTATTAAAATTAGTACTTAATAAAAACTTGGACAGAATATGATTTTATCACTGAAGCAACGATAATGGCAATGGAATACATTTTCCATTCCATTACACAAAGCGGAATTAGAGTGAACGGCCGACAAGATAATGACAGCAATTGTTGCGTTGTTTATGTGTCCCCTTGTGGCAGATCGACATCAAATAAAGTATGCGGAAATTTGACGTCTAACATATCTAATCAATTAACCTATGTTTGTTACTTGTTCCAATACCATAGTTGTCAGGCGTTTATGGTATTTATCGCAAAGTTAAAACATTCACATATCAACGTTTGTATATTATGTATTTCCGACTTTCGCCTTTCTCTACTATTTTAAAGCACAGATTCGAAAAGATCGCTGTTTGCTATAAGGTCGCCAATTGCAATCATACACTTATTCTATGACAATTTTTTCAACTTCATCTTAAAATTTAAAAAAACTCATCAAACAACAGAATTTAAAAAAAAAACATTTCTTACATAATCGGCGATTAGGAAGACAGACATGTTAAAAGACACATGAAATGACAAGTTAAAAGCGTGGCAATTAAGAAATTCGCCGCAGATGTGTGTTTCCTCCGTACGGCGTGTTCATGCGCTGTGACAGTTAGCGCGAGTTACGCTGACGTGTCGCTCCGCATTTAGCACGACAAGTGTTCTTGGCATGCCTCCCGGGCTCTTCCCGTTTTCTCGCACTACACGCCACTACACCGGGAATTAGTAGCATTCACCGCTGCATCATTCAGACAGAAACCACATTTTTATGAAACTTTCATTATCTTTCAATCCCTAAAAGTCGTAGACTAAAGTCCAGCAGTAGTGCTGGACATGGATTGAGGACGTAATATAAATATGAAAGTACCTACAACCTTAATAATATACATATTTTGTGTTCTCATGTACAAAACACAGTAATAAAAAATCAATATACATAGATGTGTAATAATGTTTGTTCGTTATTACCTACCTACACCGCGCACGAAACGACTAATGCAGAAACACAATGCTACGATTTCATTACAACTTAGTTTACTTTTCATATCCGAAGTATTCATTATTCACATTTTGCTCCACCATTGTAAAATTTCTTAGTTTCTTTCTTACAAAGTATATTCTGTAGATACTGGAATAAGATCAGTTCGATAAAATGGATATTTAGTATTACAAAGTTTAACCAAAAACGTACAATTAACTAAAATTAACGCTCAAATGAGCTGTTCACCGCGTCCCTCCCTGTGAAAGTCAATTGCACGTGAATCGAGAATCTCTTTGAAGACGTTTTACATTGCTTCATCGGAATAAGAATTTTCTTTGCAAGAAGTTAGAACTGAACGGAAATGCATGTGAATTCCGGTAAAATCTCGGCCATAATATATAAAATGAAGAAGTAGCTATATACAGCTGTGACATTGACGATTTAGCTATCCAAGCCAAAGTCAGATAATAGTTATGTTATTTCAAAAACTAGTATCATCTGGCAAACAAGTTACTGTATCAGATTCACTTGTATATTAAATAATACATATATTCAAAATCGTATTGTATACTACTTTTATACGGCTATATAACAATGTCGGCTTAGAGACAGAATAGAACCTTACTCCCTTGAAGAGAATACCTAACGATTGCGTAAATGTGGTTTTGTGTGCACAAATTGGCAAAAAGAAAATTTATGCTCGAGCCAAATACACAAAGAGCACTTGTGACACAAAGCGGGACCATGAGTACCATTTACTGCGACCTCGACATCAACAGGTTACAGATCCAATTTTACTTATGCGCAAACAAACCAGTCATTTACCCGTACAGTTCATTAGCATCAAATGATTATTGCTATAAATGTCCTAAGTCTACATATTCTGACGTTAGAATTTCGGTTCAGATTGAACAAATTTGGTTACGTATTTAATATATTGATTTGGACATTCCATTAGTTAAGATCAAATAAAATTTAACCTGAACGTACTACTTATCATTTTAAATTCTCTATACCTATCAATCAAGTAGTATGTTTTCTTAACTATTGTAGCGTGAATGGTCAAAGATTTAAGGGCACTCAGCTGTGTCACAGGGGAGCGTGGCTCTCATCTCCGAAATAACACGGGACGTTGCGAAGCGCCGACGTAGGTCAAGACGTGTATTTTCGTCCTCGCCTTGATACAGGGCTACCGCATATCATGTGTGTTCGTTTAATATTAACTCTTTCGTCAGTCCCCGCGAATGTCGATTCCCATTTGAGCACTGATCCGCTGACGAAACACGAGCGAAATAGTTATGCGTGACTGACGTTGTCTAATAACCAAAATATAAACATTCAGATTTCGCAGCGCAACCAGATGTATCTCCAACGCTTTTGACGGCTTCAATAAACACTACATAAAAACTTCCATATGATAGCGTAGAGTCTAAAATAATTTTTAATGCACACTGAAGGAACTGATCAGTTTAAATTTCGTTTTGAATCTGGAAACAAATTTACACAAAGTAAACGATATAGTGTTTTCCTTTTTTGGATTTATAATGTTATATACATATGTTACATAAATATCTAGGAAATTGAACATCTGGCATTAAAGTTTTTCTAGAAAGTATCAAGAATTTAAAATGATGGTCAATTCTTTCAACTATAACATACACAATGTTATAGTTGACAGAATTGACCTGCCAATCGTTCGAACCATCCGAAATACTTACCGCAACAAAAACACTTATGTAAAAAATAACCAAGTTGGTAAAAATCTCGGCCTCTGAAGTTATTTCAGTTCATTTTAAACATATGATATACTAAGTTCTGTCCTTAAGTTAATTCTAAATTAATTACATACCTAAAACACATTCTCGAGACTTGGATACATAACTGAGTATCCACCTTCAACACACATAATAGTTAGCTAGGTATGTGTGTAACACGCAACTATCGTTCAGAGCATACTGTATCTCATAAAGCAAAACCAGATACAAAAATACAATAAAAATGTAAAGAAATGGCTAGCAACAGTAGTATGTATTTAATCGTTTCAAATATATATGTACATTAAAAAAAAATCATCAATCGATTTTCATGTATCGTTGCAAATGAATCACACGTAACAATAGTACACATTTTGAATAAAGCAAGTACTGTTTGATTCATTACTGAATACACCGTCCTACTTCTAGTTAGTTTTATGTACAATCATCGTGACCTAAATGAAACTGTCACGTGTGGAAACTTCTGTAAAGGACGATGACATTAAGACACGTTGATTAAACAAATGTTAGGAAGTGATAAATTGTGTGCTGCAATCTGCTGCTGCAATAGAATGCTGCAATAAAGGTCAATCTTGTTTTCTGTAGACAAAATAGCATTGAACTTCAATCGATATGTAGTCATACGCTTTTTGCAGATTTCTGTATGTCTTATTCCAATTAATTTATACTTATGTATGTAGTTATATGTAATACTTACGTAGGTACCACTAAAAATGTACAATTACAAAGGGACAAAATAAAACAGATTTCGGTAAAGTCATATTAAGCAAAAACTACATAAGGTCATTTATTTTTAAATTCATCAAAACTGAGTGATCGATGGAGCTTGTAATAGTTGTGTTTGTTATTGTTGCTATCGACCCAAGCTATGCGTTGTATACCTTTTATGTCGTCCGGTCGTAAATAAATTAGAGCTTACCGATACCACAAATTGACATCTTTAGTGCATATCATGAATTAATATTACGAATAATCTAATAATACGCGCTAATAAATATAGGTACCTAATTTTTATTTTCAAATACGTCAACACGGGGAGTTTTGAACTTAATTAAATCACTAGTAACGCCACTTTGGGGCTTATTTATGACTTACGTTTTATTTTTATTATGCACGATTTTTACACGGTCTTACGTGGTCGAAGTGTAGTGACACCCCATATTCTCGGTAGTGTAATGCTTTCGTAAAACGTATGTGTGTAATAATTACGTCCACTATCACACCATGTAGGTAATCCCTAGAGCTATACTCGAAGCCGGCGCAACACGCGTCGATGCTGCCGTCACTACGCACGCTCCATAAAGTGTTCGAATAAATGGCCATCAGTAATGGTCGAATTTACGAGCCATTCTCGCAATTTACGACACATTGGCAAGCAGCCGATGCAGTGTCTTGCGCGAACACAAGACAATTACATTTTGTCAAATGAATTTTAACAATTGTTATATCGATTATTAACGTAATTCATACATATCGGAAATTAATCACTTTGTTTGTACACGATACTAGATTTATTTAAAATGACCCTAGAATACCTGTTAAATTTATGTATCCTTTGTTCCATCTTATGGTAGTTCAATAGAAAACAAAATTTACCTTTAGTCCAAATATGGATTATATTTGGACTCAAACTGAGAATATTTATATATTTTTTTTATTACACTTTAAAGAATTAAACATATTTGAAACATAAAAATGAAATTAAAAATACAAAGTCCAAATTAAACCGAAAATGTAAACGAAAAAATATAGTAATATATACCTACCTACATCGTTTTATATCATTACGTAGTACAATGTAGTAGGCATAACATTGCAATTAGATTCGCATATAAGTTCTTGGAAATAATGAAATATTTAGAATATCAGATGAATGACTGATATCCTAATTACCAATTAGAATATCAGTCATTCATCTGTAATACATAATATGCAACTATGTGTATATATAGGTCTATCCAGATATAAGCGTTATCGCTACTGCTGTGAGAGGCGCATACCAAATAGGTATATGATATTCTTAGCGCTCAACCCTAAGGGAATATCTATATAACTCACACAAAAGCGAGACGAAATATTCGCTTGCAATCTCGTGAAATATTCGAGGTATTTTTCGCTACCCACAATGTTAGTGAATAACGCTATATGAAATTAAGCCTCAATAGAATAGACTGGTAGAGAATGCCACCAGGCATTAAGTCCGCCCATTGTACCCTAGCATTAAGTGCTACAATAAAGTTTAATAAATAAATAAATAACTAGAGTCAAGAGACGCGGTAAAAATGCATAAATAGAGTATGAATATTTGACATACTTGAAGAATATTTTTATATGACAAGATAGTAGCAAACGATTAGGCAATAGTCACAGTGGCCGTTGCCGCCCATGGACAAACGAACCGACCTCTAATCGGGGTGTGGAAATGAATTGTTGGAGGATTTCAGTTAGTAATAGATGTTAATAAGAATCAGTTGAAAAGTATCTATTAGTAACAAGGCGTGCTAGTCATATTAGTCTAGTTAGAGATTGTTAGTGTAAGTGCAGTTAGTATACGATAGTATATGCCCTATTAGAGGTCAGTCACAGATTCCCTGCTACTCTTGCGGAATGAGACGGTCGCGTCTTGTACACTCCTTTCTCACTTCATTTCATTGAGTATATACCTTATAATGAATAAAACAATTTGAATTTGTCTGAAACACAAAATAGTTGTAATAACAACTGCTTCACGGACTAACTGTATACCTACATGTTCTAGCACGTCCCAAATGTTAAAGCATGATGTAGACCTGCTTATATGGACGTGACCACAAATTTTTAACTATATTTTTGCATTGCAGTCACGATAGAAAATCAATACTGAGGAGATGCAGTAAACGTAACGAAATAGGTCATGTGTCAAAAATTTAATCAATCGACAAAATGAAAATTCCCTGTACAAAGCTGCATCAATATAAACACGCTTTCGATTAAATAAACTGATACTACATTGCGATTACATCGCGTGCTGGGTACGCGATTAAAACCCATTTGGAGCCATGGAGTTGTACGTTTTTCAAGCTCTACATGTACCTTTATATGCATAGATAAATAAAAAAGGGTTAACTTGGTGTATTGGAACGTATTAAATGTCATTAACGACTTGATATTTATATTGTTAAATGTCATTTTTTGTACATACTTACTCGGTCTTTGTTTCCCAAGAGATACTTAATAAAAAAATTCCCAGATCATATTTATATTTTTAATTAACAAATCAACAAGTTTAATATAGACGTCCAATGCTATCACTTAGCACAATATAGATATATTTGTTGCTTAAGATATAGTACAATATAAAATTTGATTGATTTCGTATAACAATATGTCCATTTAATGGTCCGTTTTGTTTGACTTTTTACATGTTAAATACTTCAAACCCTTGATTTTTCGACGGATGTTTATAAATACTTCGCCGGCGTGACGGCTGTAAACACTTTCTGAGAATCATATTAACCGAACTATTCCCCGATTCGTCGACCAAATGAGCTCGCTCTCGAATTCAACTAATCCGATGCTAACGACCTTCACGCTAGTAAATATTTATAACATCTTACGATGGTCAATGTTAATCGTTTCGACATAAAACATATAAGAGTTTATTATCGCCCTCCGTATTAGCGTCATTAATCATTATTTGTTGCTAAATGGAAAAGTTATTGGATTAAATTTTATCGACATAATACTTACATCCAAAAAAATTGCGCCACAGAAAAGTTCTTCTACGTGGGTTAGCTAATAGTTAACGTTAAAGTTGCAGCATAAAATGTTTTTCTTTTGACTGCTTATTATTAGAGAGCGATGAATGTAGACGTGGCGCGTCAAGTTTGCAAGGAGAGAGATGTTTGGCACTCGGTGCTTTCCGCCTACCCCGTTAGGGACCTGGCGTGACGGTATGTATGTATGTATGCTTATTATTACGAGTACTTGGATATTCACGTAGATCATTTCCAGATTGATCTTTTCCTACTAGCAACACGAAAAATCAGAGACTCAACCATTTGTTGTTTAATAGAACTAAAAAATAGGCATTTAAAGTACCTGATGTATTGATAGATGATCGCTGGTTTCCCTATAACTAGTAAGAAAAATAAATAAGACAGTTGCTTCTTCGTATAACTGATCATTTGCACTTTTTACTGTGTTTAATATTCATTTGTTTGGACCGTGTAAGACAGACGACAGTCGTTATATTTTACGTTGTTTACTAAATGTTTTCATACAAAACACCGCCAGTAGCAGTACGACCACGTGCTATGGATGTAAGTCGTTAATGAAAATTTATCGACTAAACCACAACACGAACAGTAGGTCTTAACTCAAATTAGCAACGTTTATTGTTATAGACATCATAATTATCTCGTATTCTATCCTAACGCTGTAACGACTTTGAAAATCAGCATTGTTCAACCACTAAAATACTTTATTGTTTCATTTAGCTTCGTAAGTAGGTATAGCTTTGATATTGTACACATCCATATAACAAACATTTTTGCGTGTCTGGTCCTATTAAACCAAGTTTTATAAAAAATAACTGCGTTAACTCATTAGTAGTTTTATTAATAGTTAATGGTATTTATTTCTCACTCTTTCCCCAATTTTATGATCAGTTCTTTACAATTATATTAATAATTATATTGTGACTAAAGTTAGATGTATAAATGAACTTAACAAAAATTTAATTAATTTGATTCTTATGTACCTAACGTTCTACTATACAATGTTATTTTATATCATGATTTGATCATCAATCGGTGAAACTTAATATTTTCCGAATCAACTGGAAATAAAATTAGTAAACGATTAAATGGTAAGAATCTGATTTTATATTCTCAGAAAGAATCAATGACTGATATCTATATTTAATCTTTATTACCGCACCACCCCGAACGGATCATTTCCATAACTGATGTATTGACGAGCGTGAGAGAACTGTAAAATTAATGTAAAATGATACCATATTTAAAAATAGAATTTTATATGAAGGGTCTAGCAAATGTGCCGGTAGCTGCCACAAGTGACCGCAGTCTCCCGTGGACATCTGCATCGGCCGATAGCAGAACTACAGTCTAATTAGTATCGATTATTATGTAGACAACTAACATTGATTGTAATTTTTGTCCTATTCAAGGTTGGTTACAGACGCGCTACTATTGTGGGGAACTGAGATGGTCACCTGTACTAAACACGTGCTACCCACACCCACACTCTACACACCGAAACACGAATTGTTTTGATAACAATTTCTACGCGGCAGTAATAAAGTGAAGCATTCCAGTAAATTTTGTTTTTATTTTACAGCTTTTATATCATATAAATGTAATAGATTGATGGGTTTGATTTAATTTCAAGTTTACTTTTTTCCTTTTAGACAATGTAAATAAAAGCCTAGTAAAACAAAAACTATTACATTAACTTCTTTTTAATTTATTCGTATTTTTCTCAGCAAACCCTTTTATTTGATATCAATATAAGGGAGTGCATTAAGAACAATCGACTATCTCCAAAAGTCCACTACATTTGACCACTCGAGTGAAGCCACGCTTAACTGCCTGTCTTTTTAAATATTTGTTCTTTGATAATCTGATGAAAGAGAAATAGAAAAAAAATATTCCTATTACCCTACTGTTTTCAGTGTACCGTCATTAAAATGCATTACAGTCCTTCAGTTTAAAAACAATCAACAAGCATGACGCATCTAATTTGTATTTCCGTAAAATCCAGGCATCTAAAATATAGAAACTATACGAAACTTCCAAACGAATTACCAGTAACCCGCTCCATGTACCGCAGCCTACCTATTTAACAAACTTAATTAATGATTATTACACTGCCTTATCAAAATAATGTAGGGGTAATAGAACTAACGTTTATTTTCGTAAATTAGATTCATGCCGTTCTGATTACTTTAAAAGAAATAGAAGAGTATCGGAAGTGAACCCAAGAGCTGGCAGGCCGCCAGCTGCGCCGCACCGTTCGACGTGGAACGGAAACTTTTTGTTACAGTTCGCACACTATTTCGCTTCATTACATTCAATCGGATCAGCCACGCAGTGACATCTTAGCTTCAAAGCGTTATACTGTACGGTCTTTGATGAGAATTCGATATTTTTTATATAGCAGTGTCTTCCAGTGTATACTAACGACAACATAGTATTGAAATCCCCAAACTAAACTGTTTTTTGACTCTTCTCCATTCCCCTAGATGTACATACTTACATGTATATAATTAAACGACAAATACATGATGTCCTGGAATGATAAATACTAAATAGTGGTTTTTTGTATGTTTCGGAAGCTTTTCCATTCAAAGTCATTTATTTCCGCAGCAGCAAAAGCCGTTACTTCCGATTGTAATGCCAATTATACCTTACATTTAAGAGATCCACTTTAGCTGTGTTATATTGATGTAACAACAGCAATCATAATAGAAACTCTAAAATAAAATTTCGAGAGAAAAGCTCTAATTATAACCAACATTGCAACATAGTAAATAGAAGAGCCAATTTTAATAAGCCCGTAACGCAATGCGTCCAGACGTCCGTGCAAGTATCGGGCATGGCAGATGACGTGCTCTCCAAAATACGCTGCAAGCTGAGGGATGAGTGGGCTAACCTGGTGGTCTGCCAGCCCCGCCTGCCAACTGGGTGAGCCGCGTCGCCGCCGACCCAGCTTCGACCCACACTGCGCTATCTACTATCGACCTCGAAGCTAGCGTCAATCTAGTATACAAGGGTCAGTTTCTCGTCGATCGTTTGATAAGTATAATTAGTATCTCGAAGAAAATTTTGCAGTCAACTATGTACAAAAAATAAAATAAATAAAACCTACCCAAAAGAAAGGTTCATGTTGCTTTAAACAACGTACTGTAAGCCATTGAATGTTAACATTTATTAAACTTTAAGCCAACCGAAATCCGTCCAAATTCTTAAACATACTTATCGCAAGCGTCGGTACTCCTACAAATGTAAAAAAGGTCTCATTTGAACGCAATCGCGCTAACAATGAGACACACGTTTAAAACTTAAACGAGTTTGAGTCAACGCAGATCGTGCCAAATCACTTAAAATTTTTCATACTTTACACACTAAATCGATTAGTTTCGTACTGCAAGCGTGACTTAATTATTACCTGCTCTACAAACTTGTTGTATAATGGACAATATATCGTGCCTCACACGGGCCATGGGATTTTATAGATAATAATTGATGTCATGTGAACAAAAGTAGGATACTTTACGATAGTAGGTACTTCTAGCCGTGGAAGTAACATATGTATAAATCTCACATTCTTCATAACTCAGAACAAGAAAGAAGTTACATGTTAGTTATTGAAGAGAGATCCGAACCCAGTGAAGTATTTAGAATGCAAAGCTTGAGATGAAACCATGGTCCAATTCATTGAAAAACTTCCAACAAAATGCTTGTTTTGTATCAGTATAACATTAGAGTGAGTCGTATTTATTTTCTACCATTTAGCTACTATAATAATGAGAACACAAACGTAGCTATAATTGCCTAACACATTCCTTCACTGGTTCGTGTAACGTAAATAGTAAGTAACAGTGATTTAAAGTAAATGAAACGTTTATTAAAGCTGTATAGTTTTATTTAAAAGCAAAATTGTATAGAAACCCCTTCTACTATATCACATAAAAGTATTAATAAACAAACCATATTGCGACGTGGATATTCTGCAGATATCTGAATACTTTTAGGTTTACTTTGCTACATCAATAACATTAATATGCAAATCGACATAAATTAGCTGTCTATTTTATAGTCCATTAAATCTTTTACAGAGCCGATTACAGTCGATAACTAAGTATAATTATACATAGTTGTTTGATATAGTGATTAAGCTGTTATCATTTTAATACCCTGATAAACGGAGATAACCACGTTATCGTATCCAGTCGCTAACCATCAGATGTTGACATTAATAACTGAATATACTTTTAACTTTGTTTAACATGCTTTTACGATGAATACTCTACGTATCTACATAAAAATATCGTGCATCTCCGCAATCTGTACGCCACTAGAAGAACCTACGCGTAGGTAGGTAGGTATCAGAATACCATTAAGCTTACTTTAAGAGAAACGTACCCTGTTACTCCCTGTATAAATAGTGTAGGATATACATACAGGTACCCTATGAAGTAACCGTTCTGCTTAAAGATATCATAATTTTTTTTTGAAGTTTTTCGACCAAGAGGATGTATTTTTCCTCATGTGGACTCCAGATAACTGCCTTACTTTTCAAGTTATTTCTAACAAAGCTGTTATATACAATTTTTACTGCCGAAATACTTTCAAAATCTTCTGATTGCCTCAATCAAAACCTAGCGACTTGCAGACTAGTAGCAGTCTTACAAATGTTAATATTACCTAACTTAATTAATAAATTACAATGCGTAGACAATGTTACAAGTCATCGGAAATGAACAAAATAATACACATGCGTACATACGCATACCTTTTAGTGATTTTTAACAATAATAACATTATTATTGTTAAAAATCACTAAAAGGTATACTTCCTGAATTGAACATGCACTTAATTAAAAATTCAACCTTGAAAATAAACGTGGTGTAAACAGGCGCGAGTTGGCAACCCATCTCGATGTGAAATTCTAACGAGATTGGCCTATTCCACTCCCGCGTCGACGTTTATTTGCTGCTTTGATGAAACTATTTACAGCTTTAATCAACCAGGTGATGGTTATTGAACATTAAGCATTAACTAAAGTTCTATATTGAACGAACCAATTTGTGTATATTCTCCTAAAAGGGCAACGTAGAACAATACTCACGTATTTGTTGCAAAGGACCAATCAGTATTTATGGTTCTGAAATAGATAACACTCTGGCACTCAGTGGTTTCTGCCTAGCCCGTGATGGACCATGCATGATGATAACATAATAAATAGATAACTCATAACAGTTTCAATAGCATCCATTAACAGATGTTGTTGTTTTGAAATAGCTTTTGTTCGTAAGTAAAAATTATTCAACATTTGCTTTGATCTATTCGTAAATATATCTAAAACACCTAACTTATTTGCTGTATCTTCAAAGTTAAACTTTTAAAAAATGCAGAACAACTATATACAGCAGATAAATTCATTAAATTTGTTATCAAATTCAAATTTATAACAATTCTCGACATAAAAAGTATACCTACCCAGTTGACCCTCTGCAAATATTTGAAATGCGTACAACATACATATGTAAGCACTTAACTATAATCAAAATCTTCAGTATAGGTAAACGCAGAGATAAATATGATAAGGGTGGTCGGAAGCTTAAAACACTTGAAACAGTGTTACCAAAGCTATTCTGTACTAATCAAGAGATTGTTAATTTGATTTCACGTGTTATTTTTATTTCAACTTTAAGGTAGTATTATTAAGGTAGAATCAATATATCAGGAAGACATAGGTAGATATCTAATCCATGACATTTATCAAACGTTTAGATTCTAAATCATCATAAATACCTACAGTTTTACAAATGTATATTTCTTCTCATTTTATAAACCACATCAGTTCAAGGATAGCGTTTCCGAGAGAAAATAATTTATTAGATAGTAAATATTGAGCACAGTGAGTGTAATCAAATGTTTTACGCTTTATTATCTCAGCATTAAATTCGGCTCAATAAAGTCAACCTCATAAGTGATGGTGCAGTAAACTTCACTTTATAAAGTGACGGATCATGGGTTATACCACACAATATCTACGATATATTAATGATTGTCAGAAAAGATACTTCAGGAAATATTACATTTTGAGTTATAAATTGCAAATTCCACGAGCAACTCCGTATGCTTGGTGCAGAAAAAACCTGTTATCTTAAAGGAGAACTGCATATTTAATATTTTGATTCTTGTAAAATCGTATAAACTGCTAGTTCAAAATGGTCGAAGAATCACCTAATATCTTAAGGAAAAAGTACATATGTGTATATACTCGTACGTACAGGGCTTAGAGAATATGATTACTTAAATTGACAGTAACACATTATCGTTTAATAAAATCTGCCAAACACGTAGAAATTCATTTCTACCAGAGTTCAATGTTGTAACTGTACGATTATGGTATTGGCACATTATCACTTCTTAAACTGTAAGAGAGACAATAAATTGTTAATTATGTATTTTCTAATCAATCACGCTCAGGCGCGACTTCGTGACACTATCGCCAAGCAATGTGGCGAAAGACCGAGCCCTTCGCTCTCGCGCGATCAATATCCACTCCACAAATACCTGGCTCCCGTTCGCGTTCACTTAATGACTTATCGATACTCATCAATAAATCAGCTGTTATTCAACAGCGGAACCACATACACACTGTTATACTCATACACACATATATATATATTTTATTTCAAGTTTTATTTATTTATAGATTTCGATGACAAATTTCCACTCAATGTTTAAGAATGTGCACATTATTAACCTCATAATTTTATAATTAATTATGTTACACGCACAGGTTACATCATTGCGTGATGAGCAACCGTTGGATTCAAAGTCCCAGACAGGCTCAGGCCGGGTTGCCGTAGCTACGGAGACCTTCACCCAACAGACAATAGTTAATGGATTGAGATCGAACGCAAAGTAAACCGAACTTGTATCATCTAATTTATTTTATATGTTAAAAATAAACATTTCAACGTAATCCTTAAGCCTATTTTTACATAATATACATAATAAGTAAATACATATTTGTTTGTTTGAAATATTTCATTAACTTAAATGTGTGTAAAAAGGCCATATTTTAAGTTTTAGTTAAGTCAGTATCCTCAATAGACTAATTACAACCCACAACATTCAGCAGCAAGCTCATTGCTAATAGGTCATGGTCTCACCTTTAACAGTTGGACACTCTCCAGATGCATACCTACACTATCAAACGGAATGAGTTTGCCTGCATAACATGCAAGTGTAAAGTAACACTTTTAAAATCAGCTTTCAAAGTGCTAATATATATTACATAATAATAATACATAAGGTTATCCAAAGTAAGCTGGGATAGCACCATAATTATTTAATAATAGCAAGTATTAATAAAGTTAGCAAGGTATTGTAAACATAGTATTGATAAAATATACTACACGGTAGCAACGTAATCAACACATAAGTACTACTACTATAAATTAACACTTACTAATAATAAATTCATAGCGCTAGCACACCTAAAGAGTAAATATTTCAAATAGGGTGAATTAATCAATACCAATCATATAATACGCTGTACGTCTGTCTGTATGAGTATTTACTGCGGTACCTATAGTTCATATAATAACTGTTGTTAGCGTTTATTACACAACACGAAGTTTCCAGTTGTTGTATAAAGATGGAAGGCAAATAAACAAATTAACAAGAGAACTGAAATGATAACGGCGCAGTTAATGGTCCGATCGGAGCGTTCCAGATGTGTCCAGCAATATCGGCAGCGGTGGGCCTTACATGGATGACGGGGAATAGCGACGTTTACGTACCTACTTCGGAAAACATTCATGCGTGCGATTATAAAGTACGTTAAGCAATCTGCCCATTAATACATGTAATCACTAGAGCAGTTTGGTGGCCTGGAACATCAAATGTAAACCCCCCCACTACCATCACCACTCAAAAACAGAGCTGGAGCCAATGGCGACATGTATACATTGCAAACACGGATATTACCATCACAAGGAAGACTTTAGAAAACTAAGAGGATTGCATCCCGGTAGACAAGTCCATGCAAAGATTTCATAAAATATTAATTGTTATGGACGTAAGCACGAAAGCAGTGAGTGAACCAATAATAGAGTAGAGACCTGAAAACGACTGTAACAGGTAGACAAATAGAGGGGGCCAAACGGTCGATAGGAGGGAAGCCTACAGTTACATTTAGATATTTGATTAACAATGGCTGCGGCCCGAATAAGCTCGCTACAACAAACAATTGCAGCTGCTGTTACGTGACTATTGCTATCCACCGTACCTATTGCTATGTGATGAATTTATTCATAATAACATAGTATTCATATATATTCTTCAATAATTGTTAGTTTACTTCATGTATCATGACATCATATAGGTTTTCTGAAAACTAACTGATATTAATGATTATTGTCGCAGAAATGAAAAACTTTACGGATAAACTGACCGAAAAATCTTCAAATATGACACATTACAGCTTATGTTATAAACGCGTACGAATTGACATAAAAGCATGGTGTAATATTTACGGTGTTACTTATATTAAATGTAAAAAACACAAAGATATAGGGATCATTTTAGAAGTTTTTTATCAGATCTAAATTTCTCACGTTTGTTTTAAAAGCATGTGTACGTAATATAAAAACAATGCAATACACAGAACGTGTATTGAGAATAGAATAGAAGAGCATAAGAGGATGCCTAGATCTTTTATTTTAGTACCGTCGTTGTGACACACCGTGTTTATAATTTTTCTTAAAATATCTTGAATATATTGTTTCGGTCACATTTATCCCACGTACCTATTGCCAAACGTCAGGGTTTCGACTGCCGGGAAAATGGGTCACTGACTGTCATGCACTTACTGAAATCGATGCAATACAGTGAAATCGTCAAACAATAACTGAGTATTGTTCCAAATTACAGTATTAGGTTTCAATCATGTTTTACAAATTTTGATGTGAACCATACATCGCGTCCGACCGTTGACCTTAATTTATGCAGCTATTTAAAACCATCTTTGTCCCAACTTTCATATTGACTGAGGTATTCCTGAAATCAATTAATGATAGATGATGATGTTT
The DNA here is from genome assembly GCA_018245675.1 of Agara michaeli. Lineage (NCBI taxonomy): Eukaryota > Metazoa > Arthropoda > Insecta > Lepidoptera > Hesperiidae > Agara > Agara michaeli. The sequence continues at coordinate 1,993 of DWDX01000738.1, read as the reverse complement.
ACCTTCTCGTATGACCTTGGCAGGGAGGATACGTCAAGAAGAAGAGTTGTCCAGTTTTCGATGTAGGAGCAGTGTGCAGCTATCCAAACCTCGGTTGTAGGTCTCACACAAAGCTGCCAGGACTGTGCGTGTCACAGGTAGTTAAAGCACTTGAATGGTCACAACATGCAAGAAAGCTCAACGCAGATAGACGGGCGAATATATCGAGCGAGCGGCCGACGCCAAGTGGCCGAGTTCGCACGCGATCTAGTAAGTGAAAGCGCAGCCGAGCGGAGCGGGCCGACAGAACGCGCGGCAACGGACTGGCCGAGAGCTCGCTGACTGCGCGCTGTCGCTATTTCCACCCGCTCGCCGCCCGCCCCGCACGCAGCCGCCCAGAGCTTTCTCTGCGCTGCGCACAAATTTCTTTCTGCCAAAGGACAACAGCTGCTCTATTTGACTCTAGTTCTTAAGGTTTGTAGATGAAAATGTAATATCAGAATTGGTAGCCAATGCTTGCATAACCTGTTCCTGTATTCAAACTGTTACTAATCAATAACCGCTTAGAATAGTAAATTAATTTGGGACTCTTTGCGTTGAGCCATACATTCTTAAATGCAAATTCTTACATCCCACTCGTAACTATGAAATGGGTACAAAAAATGTATAATCTACTTACCATTTATCGTTATATGTACAATAATACGACAAATTTTAATTTGACACATACAAAATTTATAGAAATCAATCAAATGTAGCACTATAAAAATTGTTTGCCATCAGTTGCAATACTACTACGAAAACATTGAGCAGTCAAAAAATGAATTTCCAAAAACTAGTCAGCACACAACAAATACTTAGCTGAAATTACTATCCCCTTGGGGCCATTGACTTAGTTTCTGGTCAGAGGATTACAGCACAGAGACATAGGCAAGAAATGTACAAACCAAGGTATTTTACATATGTATATCCAACATGACAATAAAACCCACTTGTACTAGTACCTACAAATCAAGCAATATGTAGTGACAGACCGATAGATACGCAATATAATTATTATTATCATCATCATCATCATACCGTCACGCCAGGTTCTAAAGGGATAGACAGAAAGCACCGAGTGCCAAATATCTCTGTATTATTATTATAATTTTAAATATTATATATATGCATATTTCAACATTCATTCCCATCAAGTTTTCATAATGTTTGTCATAAAAGAAACATTTAACTACAAATGTCGACCTAAAGTATTCTCCACGTAGACAAATATGTGATTTGTACATATCGAGTAGATAATGCGACTTTCAAAGTGCGGAACTCTATGCCGTTTTACGTTTTACATGGGTTGCACCTATTATAAAGTAAACTTTCTATGTTTAAAGGTATGGAGTAGCACTTGACACAATAGCTAGAACGGGAAAGTATCTCGACCTGTTGATCGAAACACTTCTAAGTCAAGTTTTTAACACTCCAGTAGGATGGGGTGAGAAATACAAAAGAAACACCCACATAACATTTACAATTTCTTTTCTTCGTCTTTTTCTCTTTTAACCATATGCATTTATTTACATAATTTACAATGAAAGAGACCAAATAATCTACTTCTGAATAAATGTTGAGACCGTAGTGATGAAGGTCCAAAGAGATCTATCGCTCATGTAACGTCCTCACCGAACCACGGATATATGTATTTGTAAAAAACTCCCATTAGCTGTCACCGTTCCAAGTGCCGGCCGGCTCGGTATAGCCTTTCTTGCACATAAAGCACTTGCTTCTGGTAAGAAACATGACTGCAGAAACAGAAAAAAATTGCTTATGTTTGGAGATAAATCTTTTTAATAATAACAATAATATAGGTAAACAATAGGTCGGATAACTAGAAACAAAGAAAGAAAAAAGAACATTTACGTATAAATATGCTTACATAAGCTTGTACCTATACGACAAAAAATTGCCTACCTCAGGCGTTCTACATAACACTGTACACAATTATCTCTATTTCGAGATCTTG
>DWDX01000737.1:0-23339 GCA_018245675.1 Agara michaeli | reverse complement strand
AATTAGAAAAATCCAGCAGTACCCGACCCGGGATTTGAACCCAGGACCTCCCGATCGGCAGTCGAGCAAGCAACCGCACGAGCAACGAGGCAGTCAACTTTATTAAAAACTCTACAAATATCGAGAGTTTTCTGCACTGTAGAACAAGTAGCTCTAATTAATGTCACTTTTCAATAAAAGATAATTTTTATTGTCACTTAGAAAACATTTAAAGGATCCCGATGAGCTCAACCCAAAAAACGTCAGATTAAAATCCAAATGATTAATCCAAACCGCAAGAGAGTTAATTTTCTAATAAATTTATGCCTGTCTTGCGGTCGATAGATTTCAAAGGTCCAGACGAATTCGAAGGTGTCCTCGGCAAACTTTATTAATGTATTCAGCCCTGATATGAACCCTTGTTTTATTGTCAAGATATAAATCCACTTAAGGGGCAGATAAACATAAAATCGAATTATGTATGGTGACGACCGCTAATGCGAATATGTTAGGTATTTTCTCACACAAAACGTTAATTTTGGCACAACTTGTTAATACGAATGATCGATTACATCCGAATTAACTGAGCAACATACATAATCGGTGTAATAAAATTATACTGATTGGAAATAAATAAAAGTAAGCGGACGCCAAGGGATTTTTATTACAAAAAAACTATTCTCAATACATCATCCAGTTTACCCGGAATATTTCTATTACCTGTATAATGGAAGTATTAGATACCGCGAGCTGGTTACTTGATTATGACAGTTCTACGGAAGACGATTCTTATACATACAATAATCACACATTATCACTTTAATTGCGATAGTCTGGCTCTTTTACTATACATATACATATGTACTGGTAATATAATAAAATCTTGGTACAACCTTACAACACTGTCAAATCCCAAATAATATGGAACCTACGCTTTAATAACCTAACAAATAATAAAGTATATAAATATAACTTTCAAGCACATAGTTATTTAAAAGAAAATTAAAAAATATTTACGTAATGTTATAACTTTAAACCGTCCATATAGTACGTGAATCAATATCTTAAACAATTCAAATCTGTATGAGACAAATTTGAATATTACACCAAAAAGGAGGCTTAACGGCACATAACAGTAATTGCACGAGGTTATGAGTGTTATGAGTCACCCGTGATAAATCACACTCGTAAAATGTACGAAATTTCATGTAATATTGAATGATAAGCGTGTTCGGGATTTAATTTTGTTATCAATTTATTATCGCGCTCATAATTTGTTATAAAAATCGATATGAATTACGCTTTTAATAGACAGCATAAAAATATTTTTAATAGGGCGCCTCTTGCACAAGTAAGACATACAAAGTTGCTTAATTATATATACGTATATTGAAAATCTTTAAAAGGCTAGCAATGAATACAAACTGATGTGATTCGGATCATTCGGAATGGACCTCTGATCGCTGTTAGCTACTACGCTGTTCGCGAAGTAAAGGAACCATTCATTTTATTCGAGGTAGGTATATAAACCGCCCAAAGACCTCCTACCAAGTTCAATGACTCTTACGATAACAGACAAATCCTTCTGCTTCTTTTGTGAAAACGATAATTTACATTGTTATACATATGTACACTTATGTATGCTATAATATTACGGTTAACATAGTTTTGACTTGACTTGTCAAATTGGCCATTATTTCCATTATTGCTTTGTATATGGATCACTAAATAGGTACTAGTACATAGACTCCAAACTATGGAGAATATTCAATTGACTCATGGTTTCATGTCACCTATCACTGTGTTTATTTGATTTAAATGTGAGTGAAACAGTACAGTCTGTTCACGGACAAATATAGAAACAACCAAATCCAGAAGAAACATAAAATGAAATTGCGCGGTAAACATTCGTAAAAACGATTAAGCGATTTAATATCAGAAACGAAATTGTCGTAAAGAACACAGTCTTGGTTTTACATGTTTTTCCACTGAATAGAGGCTTCAAATGATTGTAGATCCTCGGCACTCGCTTCGCTGATTTTTCGTAATAAAATGTATTCCTTTACGGTAGCTTGAGGATATTCCATAAAGGGAAACAAATTTATAAAATCACATTTTCCTTACATTCATCGCTTTAAGGGAACAATTCTGACGTAGCAAGTGGCGTGTTTACGTTGCAAAAAATACTTTTATCTGAACTACCTGAGGACGAGCGAAAATAAATATAGGTAATCGATATATGTCGCCAAAGGAATAATCCCCCTACGGGATTCGAAACCATTAACATAAAAAATCGAACCGAAGGACCTTTTCGATTTGCAAAAATGTGTAGATGGTTTAAAGTGGCGTGAATTAAATTAGGCGCATTAGTTCGGCCTCGACAATTTTACAAAATTCTAATTTAAATTGAAAAAACAGGAAAGCATAGTATACATCTTATTATATTACATGAATAAATTATATTCTAAAATATATTTTATGACTTATTTGGATTTTGATAAATCCAATATTAGTGAATATAGAAAGGTGGAGAGATGCTATATCCATCGATTAATTTAAAAATTTGTATGGAGTATAGCACAGACTCAGTCTAGCTTGGTATCATTTAGCCACGCGTGAGATGTCTAAAGCTAATACTATTATATCGTCTTTTAGGTCTACAAACCGTAAACTTTGAGTATACCACGCATTACTTAGGAAATATACTGTGAGTGTGTGGTGTATAAAATAAAGAGCATTAGGACGCTCAAGAAATAATTCAAGCGTTAAAATACCGGATTAAGGTTTGTACCTACTAACCGAGAATTCACTTACGAAAACCAGAACACGAACGAAATAAAATGTGTATTTTATAAGCACTGTGTAGTTTTCGGTACAATGACAATATCATTAGAAGATATTGTGAAATATAACAATTAACAAATAATCTAAAAAAATCTCATAGGTACACGATACACGTGTAGCCGCAAATTTTCCACGCCATTAATTTTATTTTAACCAGCAATATAAGCACTTAATATTTTTTGTAGTAATAACTTAAAAATCAGTCGAGCTTTAAACAAATTTTGGGTGGAAATAAAAAATTACGCTAAAAACCAGAGTTTTTAAGGCTTTCTTGAAAACTGGCGTATTTGCAATAAACTCGACCCCTATTTAACCCCTTTAGGGGTGTTTGTCTACTGTCTAAAGTACATTTTTTTAATCCAATAATTTAGGTTTTGCGATGATGAATAAACCAAAACAAATCTTTTCATACACATATGAAGAGGGCCGTATCATAAAATAAAAGGATTTCAGCGAATGAACATGCATTTATTTGACGTGAATTGTATGAGATCAGCTCACATTCACACGTTAATTGACATGATACCCATTCTCCTCATGTCCACTGCACTCTTAATGAATAATTGTAATCCAAAATGGTCAAAATCCATTTGGGCTTATCTTAATCTTTGCCTATAGACTAATAACAAAAGATGTGCGACTAATTTGCTGATAACAAAGTCGCTTGATCTTCATTTTTATACGTGTATATTTCTGTATCTTTTTTTATGTGTCATACTGCGATTATAGGTACGTGGACAATTCAGCTACCACAAGTTATTACAAGTATCTCTCTAGGGAAACCTCTAGTATGACAAAAACATAGATTAAAAACAAAACTCTTTCTCCCACTCGGATTCTTTATGTAGTTCAAATCCCTGACAAGTATTTCCAATTTTACGTGGTATTTATATATAATACATATTTATAACTATACAAACATATCACGACAAACCCAGTACGTCCAATATGTGCCTTAAAACGGATGATGTATGCCAGCCTGCGTTCTGTCAACGCAGTTAAACCTTCTCATTATGAGAGGAGACCCGTGTTCAATAGCAAAAGGATATATGGGTACATAAGATTAGCTTTTGAGCGTAAACGACAATACTGCCTTTTACAGGAGTCATATACTCGTAATAACATTCAGTTGGATTACATATTCAGTTGGATGTCGCTAACGTTCACAATAAATGAAAAAATATAAGGACGATTAACCGAATTATAAAGCTCTCGCGACCCTCCCATACGTAATATATTAAAACTAAAATCTTGATTCTTTTCCATTTTATTATAATACATTTATTTCACATTTGATTATTTCCTTAAATTGCAGAAGAACTGTGAAATATAAAATATCTTTCGATTCTATTTAAAAAAGGCATTTTAACAATACTCTCTCAAGACTATACAAACAGATAAAATATGCTCTCGACATTTTTTCATGGATGTAATTGGTTTTTGAAATTAATACGCTACTTACACGCCAATTGTCGATAGGTAATTGGCCTTCAATAGATAGTTCAGAATCACTGTACCTTGTCTTTTTCGAGTATCACTGTACACATTAGCCTCGTTCTTTGAAAAGTTGAATTATTCAAAAAAAATGTTTTCGTTCCGTCAACTTACGATGTCAAATAATCGATATTCGTAAGAACATTTAAATCACGTATCGGTACAATATTCCCGTTAGCTCGTAGAATTCAAGAAAATGTTGAGCAATTTAACTGATTACTGTGTTTAATCGCGAATATAAAGTACACTTGGTTATAAAACTTATGTGATTTTGTTAATTTTTATTTAAAAATGGGTGTTGTTATTTTTCATATTATTTTTATTTCATTTATTTAGATGGAACTGATTGGTCAAATGGATACATGTTATGTCCCCACAAGTTATCATTTCAATAAATTCCATCATTGAAATCGATTCTGTATTTATATTCTACTCTCATCATCGCCCTCTGTGAAATTGACATAATAAGTAGTCTATTTGTCTAATGGTGAGTGACCCTAACTGCTTAACCACAGGTTATACATTTGATTGCCGCCCAGGAAAATTTCAATATTTGTGCGTTTTATACGAGTGTTTGTTCTGTCTGGGTGTGAAATTATCTGTATATGTATTTAGACATTTATGCGTGTTTATCGGTTGTCTGATCACCATAGTACGTACCTGCAGTGTTTGTCCAGTTTGGATTAAAATGACCGTGACTAAGTAATCCCAAGACTGTTGATTTATAGCTTTTATTTAATCGATATCAATCAAAAATGTATCTCGTTTTCATTTGGAACAAATTAGGATCGAATCTGAGTAACGTAACATTGCGTTGATGGTCTTCAACCGCCAATTAGACTTATTTGCATCACCCGCATTCGGTCACTCTAAGTGCATACATAAATAAACCTAACCTACGCCTACAACTGTTGGGTGACTAACGAACAGCCCATCCGTTTTACTTAACCAATACAATCTGAGTAAGACGCAGAATTAATGTAAATAAAAGTTTTGCTCGTTCGCTAATATGTAGTTACGTTCCTTTTTAACATTACGTATAATAACGAATGTTTTTAGATAATTACAGGTGAATATTGATAAGATATAATTGCTATAACCGTTTAAGAAGTTAACAGAACATAGTTATACAATAATAGTATATTTCGTATTAAATAGGTATATAAATCTGAGAGTAATAGTGAGTTTACATCAAATAAACTCAAAAATCCTGAGGTCCTAAATATATTTTGCAAAATCTAAGTTTCCAAATGGACCCAAGATTTACAAGTGAGGTCATTATCGCACCACATACGCGATGAGATGCGGACACGAGGACTGCGCAGCCGCAGGACAATTTACTATAAAAATGTGGGGACGACCCCTCGAGGGTACAGTGCCAAACGGACCGCGGACTCGGAAGGACATTAAGATGAAGCTGGTGAGTCCTTGGACTTTACATTTGGGTGCAGTGAACATTATTCGTGCAAAAAATATTTTACTATTTCGGACTAACGTGATTTTTGTATTAAGTGAAATTTGCGAATTATTGGACACAATACATTTAAAAATTTTGTAAATTACATGTAGTTTAAAAATATTTATAAAATTCAGTTATGAAACCTGTTATTTCCAATATTGAAACTTGATAAACTCTAACAAAAGAAAACTACTATTATGGCCATTACGAGAGTCCTGTATACGTACATAAAAAGGACTAATTTAACAATTTTAAATTTATGCATAAAATAACTATTCGTCCGATAAAGCTTTTAACGAAATGGCATTTTAATAGAATATCGACAGAGGCGGATTAATTGCCTTTAAAATGTAACTTAACATTTTTACAGATTCATTGATAAGTCAACGACCTCATAATTATAAATGTTAATTTAAAACCACTCCAGCTATCTTTATCTATCATTGCTCTTTTCAATCTAAATTAGTTTAATTATACCTAACAAAAACTTAACTTCAATTATAACTGGCCATCATTCTCTGATCTTAACATCAAAGCCGTATTTGAAACCCTTACTGAATTAATATATTTATATCATTGGTAATATATTGTAAATATAACAGAAGCATTTGATAAATACAGTAACTTTATTAATCACATACCAAAGTTTAAAAAGTAAAAAACAAATTTTATATTCAGAATCAACATTTTTTATTGAATCTATTCTTTCCAGTTTATCATATTCTCCGCCGTGCTGGCTATATCAATAGCAGAAGATGTAGAAACGAATAAAGAAACATACGAGGACTCGCAAGCGATCGCTTCTGAAGACACATTAATACCAGCCGCCAGTAGCTACAGCTACGGCCAAGCCAGTTCAAGTGATCCCAAACCATGGGAACCAAACTATGTGCCTTCTTCCCAAAATAGTTATAACCAGAACCAACCTACACAACAAAACTGGAATTATCAGAATAAATACAACCCACAAAACAATTACAATACTCCGTCAAATAACTACAACACACCCTCAAGCAACTACAACACACCGTCAAATAACTACAACACACCTTCTAACAATTACAACACCCCGTCTAATAACTACAACACACCCTCTAACAATTACAACAAACCCTCAAATAACTACAACACACCGTCGAATAACTACAACACACCGTCAAATAACTACAACACACCCACTAACGTAAATAACCCGCCTTCAAACACTTACTACCCGCAACATATCCATAACAAGCCCACATGGCAGCCCCCAACTTCGACATCGACTACTACACCGATTCCCATCATCAAGAACGAACAAATCTTCGGAGAGAACGGAAGTTACAAATATGAGTGAGTATACTTTTATTTGCCTAAAACTAATTTAAGGTACATATATAGACCGAAAGCCAACCTTTTAGTAACTTTTAATCGCAATGCCGACTATACATTCTATTAATTCATTTTCAGTTCAGTTCAGTTTCAGTAAAAGAAAACGGTTAGGTACTTGTTTGATAGGTTAGGTACACTATTCAATGTCACTTCTGTAACATTTTGTCGCACCACAACAAACGATAAAATATACAACAATGTTCGGTACATTGTTGTATATTTTATTTTTGTTTTATAAGCGGCTCGTTATTTCGTAGAAACAAAAAATTGTAGCACCGTTGAGAGTAGAATAGCCGCGGTTTAAACTATACTGTACGAGTGTGCCTCTCCACAAATGTAGGTTTGCAGTGTTTGTTCCATTTAATTACGTGCATATCCCATTAACAATGTGAAGTAGCCATTCAACTTACTGTTATAAAAATAAAAACACAAGGACCAAGAGAGACCTTGGTAACATTTCTATTATATTTGTTTTCCAACTGTCAGATTAATTCGATCGGAATGTGATAAACGTTGCAACCTGTGTTTCTGTCAATTGTTTTATTTGACAAATATTAACTGTTCATCTAGTTCTTAATGACTGTTAATCTAGTTCTTAATGAGGTTTATTATAGATTTGAAATAGTCATTAACAAACAACGCTATACAGATGGGTACTAACTATAATTAATAAAGATGGAAACAACTTGTAATAGAGTATTTCATTATAATAATACTAGTTTTTATTACAAAGATCATCGTTTATGGTAGAAAATTTTGACACCAACTTATTGTTTCAGATACGAAATAGCTGACGGCACCCACGTAGCTGAAGAAGGATACTTCTTAAACCCCAACACAGAGAACGAAAGCCTAGTGAAGAAGGGCTGGTACTCGTATACAGGCGCTGATGGGAAAGTCTACACGGTCACATATTGGGCAGATGAGACCGGTTTTCATGCGACTGGCGACCATCTTCCCAAGGCACCTCCGATTCCCCCGGCAATCCAAGCGTAAGTTAAAAAAAATCCTAACCAAACAATTTTTACACATTTATCAAAAGCTTCGTGTGTTCCTACAGTAACAACGATATACGTATTTTATTTCTTACAATACTACAAAAACAGTACAACACAAATGTTAACATTGCACATATAAAAAGAATAAAACGCATATAATCTTCTAAAATCCATAATAATCTATTCACCTGTATCAAATTGATCTTACCGTTATTTTCTTTATTATATAAAAAATCTTTTACATATTTAAAGAATATCACAATAACACATTCAATTTACTGCGGTCGCATTTCGCTATAAAAATATCTAAACGATTTTAGACCGTTAGTAACAAATTAATTTGCATTTACACGACTATAAGGACTACCTTAACGGAAAATTTACGAGTTTCGATTCGGAAATAACATCATTAAATTAATATATTCAAGGTATGCGGAATAGTGATAGATCTTTCCTGTCAAGACGAAACAAGTGCGAATTGAAAGGTTTTATTTGTCTTATTTGATTTAATAAATGATTATTATTTTATCGAAGTCCAATCTAAAGGCATATTTTATTCTCGAAAAACGAACCGGTTAACATAAAAGCATTTAACATCAAAAGAAGAACTAATCTTAACAGCGCATGCAGTCCTAATCCGCATATAAAACAGTCCCTGAGTCCGGAGAATTTATTTCGGTCACAAGGCCAGACAGAAAACGTATCTCGAAAAACCGCATTCCTTTATATCGACATTGGGACTAAACCGAATCCCTAATAAAGACGAAATGCGGGCAAAACTTCGATTTCCCAAATCAATAGACTGTATAAACCCGAAATTGATGACCAAAAAGTGTCTTATACAAAATTCACTTCGTATAATATAATGTCCACTATTTCAATGTTATAAATTAGTCGCCCGTCCCATTAAATTAAAATTACTGACATAATAGAAACAGACACTCGTAAGTTAGCGTTTATTTATCATTCTGTAAGCAATAGTTCGTCGTGATGTGAAATTTAAAAAGTACTGTAACATGAATCACGAATATATTTTCTAATGACATAATTAGATCATAAATGGAAAACAGTGAGTGTATTTGCACAAAAATGATATATATTATAGATAGAAAGTGATAATTTCGAACCAATAAATTTGAAAGATTTTAATTGACAAAAGATATCGATGGACTAGGAGACTTAATACAATCGTCCGTGAAAACTTTACATTTGTACTTGACTTTATACATTAAATTACCTAAACAGGTTTCAAATATCGCTATTTGAGGTTGGATATTTCATCAATATCCATCTATCCAATAAACTAAAAAGAAAAGGACACATAGTAACTATCTATGTTTGTTTATAGTTCCATTGACCAGAACGCCAAGGAAGAAGCAGAGAAAGCTGAAGCCGAAAAGAATAAGCCCCAAGGTGGTTACTTCCCACAACAGCAGCAACCCCCGAGGCCCTTAAAGCCCAAACCAACACCTGTCAAGCCTGTACCGCCTCAAACACAATATCCGCAGCAACAATATCCTGCACAACAATACCCTCAGCAACAGTATCCTCCACAGCAGTATCCTCAACAACAGTATCCTCAACAGCAATATCCTCAACAGCAGTACCCTCAACAGCAGTATCCTCAACAACAATACCCGCAACAGCAATACCCACAACAGACAACCCAAACCCAACAAACATACTATCCCCAGGAAAATTATCCTTCATCCTCAGGATACGGTAAATAGAAGATATTGGCGCTGAAAACAATAAAATTAAAAAGATGTTTCGAAAACAGCTTGAGCTCTGTATACAGAGTGTGTAAAAAAATACGACAGATAACTAAAACCCAAGAGTTTACGTATACTTAGAGAAATATTACCTCTCTACAACTGTAAGACGTTTCGGTGTCAGCAATCGTGATCACGATCAAAATTGTGAACTTGATCGCTGATGGACTTGCGAAACATTTTGTGATATAACAAAAATGTTCAAAGCCAGTGATACGTGTGATGTATTAATAGTTAATTTTAATAAAGTATGATGTATCTATAACAACCGTTTATAATTAACCACGACACTGCGTACACCGCTGCAGAGTGAGAGCCTCGCTCCGTAACTTGGAGACTTTGATTATCCGATTTTTTATACACACTATATACATAGTACTCAGAGTACTACAGAGTACTAAGTTTGTGAACATTTTTAAAACCCTTACAATATTCTGTATTATAATATCATGATCTTTCTCACCGGTGGAGCAAGCTCTTAGAATGAAAAGAGTAAAAGTTAAGCCTATAGTCTACAACACTAGCCAAGTGCAGATCAGAAAAATGTATAGATCTTAAAGAGTATTATAGAAAACTTTAAGACATGTAGACTTATTACCCTTACAGTGTTTTTCTTCTCCTTTATACTAAGTAACATAGAATCTTTAAAATCGAACTTCAGACCCTCAGAGAACTTGAAACGGAAAGTTAATCCCAAGACTTCTTTATAACAATTATAATATGAGTATAACAATGGTTTATCATTCTGTGATCATTTTCACTTTAGGATCCAATACAATCGAGGCCGCAAAATAATAAAACCGGTTTACTGAGGTCAATGACACGCACCATAACTAAAGTTGCATCATTTGGACCTGCGACGTATGTGTTGGGATCTTCGATTTATCGAGTCATTTATCGACCACCGCCCTAACAAAAAAGAGGTCCATATGCTTTTTATCTTTTTAAATGAATTGAGCTTCATGGATACAGAAACCCTTTTCTCGGATTTTTTTTACTAATTTAACACCAACAAATATTGTTACTTTGTTTGCATTTATCATTACTAATCGCATTATTAATAATCAAGCTTAGAAAGATAAGGAAATAACATGCGAAACGTTGATAAACGTGTTTTAACACAGTGAATTGTACCTTACCTTAGTCGAATCCAGCACGTTTCTGCTACAAAGTAACAGTCATCATAAGCTAGGGGATATGAGAACTAACGAACTAACTATGTACATATAGGCGGGAATAACTTGACCAATATAAACAACTACTTACAAACAACAAACAACTTGATATCTTGTTTTTATTGTGTAGATTTATCTATCAATTCGCGAACTTCCACTACACATTGTCTAAAACATCCTTTTAAGTGGTTAGATCCGATTTAAAAAGATAACAATAAAACGTGTAATTTATTGAGTTCAGCAATAAAATGTAAACTGAAAAATGAAAGCCACCTGAAAAATATGGATTTTGAACTTGTCGACGTATTTATGCCCTGTATCAAATAGAAATAAGGGTGACTTACAATCTGCTAACACAATTATAAAAGTATATAATTTATAAAAGGTATGTTATTTTTAAAATGTCTTTTGTATTTAAACAGCCATGAAAAGTTGTGCGGAGAAACCAAGATTATAACTCAGTGATATTTTCACGAATGCCTGACCACGGTTTTCTTGCGTGTGTATAAATATATGCGGAATTCATTTTCATTATCAGTGTGTTTTCTACTTGTGCAAAAGAGTGACGTCTAATTATTCTCGTTAGCGTGTTAGTAAGGCTTCACATAAAATGAAGCTAGTAAGTGGAAGTGTTCCTTTTTCAAGGATTATTTTTATGCGTTTACAATAAGTAAGTGTTAAGTGAAAATAATTTATATCATATTTTTTTCAGATATGTCACACAACATTAATATTGTGGTTATCTTTAATAAGTAACTGTCAAAAGTTTCCTCAAGAGCAATATTCTTTTCCGCCTCAATTTAAACCACCAAATTCTGGAGTATTCGGCTCCGATAGTTCTATTTATTTACCTCCTGAATCTCATACTACCATACCATATTTTGCTTTGAACAACGGTAATAAATTACCTTATCAATTTCTGCCACCAACTGTGACAAAAATACCATCAGCTTATCCAACACCCTTTCCTATGGTAATGTCTACAACGATGGGGCCTCGCCGAGACGAAGACGATGATGATGAGGATGAAGAAATAAATAAACCAAGAGTTCCTCAAATAACATCTCCTAACTTTCGCATACCTAATAATCAAACTGTTAAAAATGTCGAACGCACTCAAGAGAGAGAAATGAGGTCAAATACAAAAATGTTGAATAGTTATCAAAGTCCGATTGACAGAATTGATATCAAGTATCCGCCTCAGTTTCATTCGGTTACACAAAAGTCTCTAGTACATCAGAGCCCATCGCCGCAAAGAAGAATGATAATTTCCAGCGAGATTTTAAAGAACGACCAAGGACTGGACCAAGTTAAGAGAGCTTCAATACTAAGTCCTCAATCGATATCATCACCGTTAGCCTATTATTCTACTACGGAGCCTGCTATTCCAATCCTTCGTTTATCTAATGAAATGGATCTAGATGGTAGTTTCAGCTACGAGTAAGTATATTGGATTTATTTTTTTAATAAAAGTAAAAGATCCGTAAAACTTTTGACAATATATAACCTTTCAGAGCCTTAGGAGCCGATCAGACCCATTACGTTCAACATAGCCGTATGGAAAATTCGGGAACTGATAAGGAGGAACAAATCGTAGAAGGCTCATATTCTTACGTCGGCGACAATGGTCAAACGTATACAGTACACTATGTTGCTGATTCTAATGGATATAGAGCCAGTGGTGATCATTTGCCTGTTGCACCGCCTATTCCGGAAATTATTCAAAGGTAAAGTATAAGAGGAGAGCTTATGTTATTTTTTAATGTTTGTTTTAAATGCCCTATGACATCATAATAATAAACAAAATCTTATTTATCATAGGGCCATTCAATATAATTTAGCGGAAGAAGCCAAAAAGCCACAACACTTAAAATCCTGGCAAGACAACGATAAAGAATATGAACATACTGAAAACGAAAAGCATCGTTTTTCTATTTCACCGCCAAGAAATTTATTTACCGGGCGAACCCCTGAGGCATTTTCTTTTGCCCTCTCACAATCATCTTTATTACAAAATAATATACCAGCTGGTGACAATTCACAAGTACCTGTTAAATCAAATTTTGACTTATCTGCAGAGCAGTCTAAAAATAAAGTAAATAATAGCCCAATCGCACCTCAGATAACGTTTTTAGCTTCTCAGGGAGCTCATAATCCTTCTACGAACTCAGGACACATTTCAAGAATATTTGGTACTGACAAACCAACCTTACCACAATTAATGAATTATGAAGCAGCAACTTCAGAGTCTGATCAAGATACTAATAAAGCGTTATGGAGGTGGCAATATGGATTAAATGCAAATCCAGCAAATGCTAACCAACATCTTAATAAGAATTCTATTTCAAGATCATTTGGTGAGGGAGACGACGTTATAATAAACTTTAATAGTATGTCACCTGAACAATACACACAGCTTATGAAAAATGACTTTATGGAACGTAATACAGAAATATCTGTGACTCAAGCTGAATTCAAAAATAATGTTAATACAAATACATTTGCAAATGATCTAAAAAGTGATAACAGTTTATTTACTACAATAGAACCAAATCAGAGTTCAAAATTTCATGATAATAAAGACATAGACAATATCTCTGTACGATATGAACATGAAAAGATCCTCCCAACTGATAATATAACAGCATATAATTATTCCACATCTAGTAAAAACATCGAGAATATACAGTATCCATTAAATGATCAAATACCATATAGTATGTATAGCTCTTATATAACGCCTACGCCAGTAACTACTTTATCTTCCATGAAAACCCCACACGAATCAACGAAACTACAGGCTCAAAGTATATTTATAACCACACAATCAACAGAGCTATTCAATGTTGACAAAAATAAAGAAGATGACTTTGGGAAAAATGATTTTGCCAGTGATACTGGAAAATCATGGAATGATAGAAGGATTTCTACAAATGACGCAATGTTAAATCATGTAAACAATATTAGGTTTTCAGACTTTATTCAAAGAGAAGAAAAGAGCAACTTTAAACCAATAGTGAATATTAACCTAGACAAAGAAAACGTTCAAGACACTACCACGACAGAAGCAAATCAAGAAAGTATACTAAAAGAAAATTTCTTTTTAAAAAACCTATTTAGGGCACAAAATGTCATTCCCAATAGAAAATCAGAAAAAGTTGAAGACAATCTAAAACCTTCCTATAACAAAATCAATTTAGAACCCAAATTTGACAAATTACCAAAATATATACAACATCAATCAAAACCTGAAAATGAAATCAAAAACATTATCAAAAAACCTTTGGATATTACAGATGTATTAAATTATATAACATTAAAAAATCATTTTGAATCAAGCAAATTGAAGTCTAAAAATAAATTTCCTAACTCTGATAAATTTAGTCAAAGATTAGAAAGGCCTCAAATTTTCATACCCCTTGAAAGTCATAGAGATGATGAATTGGAACAATTAGAAGAAGAAGAAACTCATCATAATTTACGCACTTTAAATAATCAGAAACAGCAAGAACTGAGAGGTATCATCAAGAATTACAAAGTACTTCAACGCAACGCAAATGCAAGAAACGTGAGACAAAGCTTGGATCAGTTTGTGACAGATGCCTCACAACGTCATCTTAAAACAATGCAGACTCAAAATTTACCTCCCTTAGGTCGCGCAGGCCCATCCACAAAAAGTTATTTACCCCCCACGTACTTATAAATGTTAAGATGAGATTTTCTGTGATTAGTATAATTGTTTAAATTTTGTAAATATTATATCAGTGTAGTGCATTTATTAGTCTAGAATTAGCTGTAAGAAAGTGTAATAAAGAAATCTATTAATTATAATTGTCATTTGTTCTGGTCTAAAATAAACTGAAAAATAAAGATGGAAAATCTGAACCAATAAATAATAAGAGAAAAAGTAGCGGTGCATAATAGCATAGCAGAAATCGCGTGAGCGTCTCGAGAGAACGAAGATCCCCTCGCTATCATTACTGAAAGCGTGACAAGAGAAAAGCATCTTAGGAATTTTTTATTGCACTTCTCCGTTAATGTGCGAATACATTAAAGTTTCAATTAATATAAAAACAGATAGTGCGTGTATACTACACTCATAATTCAACGTAGTAATTGTCGAATTATAATTTGAATAATTAACACTTACATACGTAGCTCGACCAACTCGACATTTTTTTTTAAATCCTATATGATTTTTAGAAACCTGGTACTATACAAAGATACTGATATATAAGGGATTATAACCTCATCTGAAAAAGCATAACCAGGTGTATTCAGGCATATTCAGGAGGTCTGCATATCCGATTAGGGTTTATGTCTAAATATGTGCGTAAAAATAATACATAGCAATAATAAACAAACTATAACAAACATATTACTTCGGCTATGTTTAAGAAATTTTTAAGTTTTGTAGCGCTTAAGTAAATACCAGACATTTTTAATTTAAAAGAAATTATAAAATAAGCAGGGGAAGATTGACAAATCATACACATAAACAGCAAGCTGCCTGTAAAGAAATCAACGGGACAACAAAACAAAAATGTGGCGGTATCCGAAAACTTTAGATACCTTCACATCCAACATTAAAGCTCTATAATTCAAACAATGTAGAGTTGTTTTTGTTCGAAGCTTAATTAGAGAAAAATCTGCATTACTAAACATTTCGTTTTGATGGGTTTCAGACGTCTTACAGATAAACACAACAATTAAGACCTCATTAAATCGTTAATAATTAAATCAAACAAGTTAGTAGATGTTTTCAAAAAAAAAATTCACTTTAATTATATACATTTAATTATATTCGGGTCATATATATCTCCGAGTTATTTAAATTAAGATTTATTCCGTATTCCTCTTTTTTTGTACCTTTTACCTTATGTTAATTCCGTCGTGATGCCATTAAAATAAATATCTTAAAACACACGTAAGGCTGCGTGACAGTTTTATAGCATGTTAATTTGAAATATTGTAAAATCCGGTACAGGATTGTAAGATTGCAAGAAACCTTACAACATGGGTTAGTGTTACCGTCATTTCTATATCCGAACCACAATGATTGTTGGTTATATAGCAGGCTGATAGTTTACGAAAGCAAGGTAGATAGGCGTTTAAAAAGTAACATCCTACTTTTTAAAGATGAATTCGTTTAATTCATAACAAACATAACATTGTAACATCAATCGCACTTTACATTGTATGTTGTATTGCTTTTTTAGTAAGCATAAAGTCTACAGTAATTAAAATCATATGATTCATTTAACTTGTATAAACAGCAAAATAACGTAGGATAGGTGTAGTTAGAAGATAAGTATGAGTAAGTATAGAACACAAAAATTGTAATCTTTGTATGCAGTATTTTACAATCCCCTCATGAACGGCACATGGGGTGCATCTGTGGTGATGAAATTTAAATCCTGACCTCACCCTCCCTTTATTACATCAGCCAGCTCCACTGGTTACAATTCCGTTTTCAAAAAATACTGTTTACTGCATTAGGCGCATGTTTCGTAGGCAGTGAGAGCGAATTAATTAAAAAATCGTTGACACTAAATAATATTTGTTGTTTTTATTTTATTCGAAGCAATTGAGTAGCGATGCAATCGCGATGCTGTCACCAGCCGTATACCTGCGCGCACATACCGCGATATAACATCGCTACTTTTGCGATACGAACGCGATGCAGCATCGATTCAGTCGACAACGTAGTGTATAAGCTACTAATACATACACATATAGATAGATAGTTTTACTACAAGTGTCATAGCAAATAGTAATGCTCGTAACAAAAATACTTGTCGTTGTTGGAAATCGAATTCACACCCACCGACTCAGCAGTCGGGTTCACTAACAACCAGACCAGCGACCCAATCAATAAGTTAGAATTCCTTGTTTCAATTAACTATAGAACCGTTACAATGCCAGGGAATTAAGAAAGATTGCAGTCCTCAAAGGTCCTCATAGGGTCTCATGTTGGCCTATGCGTTTAGTTAACATAATGGTTTATATTAGGATCGTATGAAGCACAATACAAGCAACTGATTCTGTCGCGACGGCGACTACAAATTACATCTTGTAGGAACAAACTTTGTTTGAGTCCCGTCTCGTAATCACAGCCATGTATTCACATTCCCGCGTGAACGTAAATTATTGTGTTGAAGAGAGATCATGCGAGTGTAACTTTCTACGTCTAGACTGTAGCCCAGAATGTCCTGATGTAAATCAATCAGAATAATAATGTTACAAGAATATGTGTGAGTCGGATCCAATACCTGTATATATAATCATATAATAATAATATACAAGTTTATCTGTTCGACTGTCTGTATGAAGGAGACGAACGAGCAGGCATTGTTTGTTACATGTCGGTATTCAAAGTTTTTATTGTTAACGACCCATGAAGTCACAAATAATGCAGAATGGTGCCAAGGTAGAAACTTGCAAAATGAAACCATAATCGCGGCGAGGGCTTTGCTAGTCAATAATAAAACTCTAGAACGGACCTTGAACACAAGGACTAGAAACTTCTCGAAAACACATATTTCATGTAAAATCAAATTACCCAGCAGCAAAGTATTCTAATACTTCGAGTTCTTACGGCACAAACAAAGGGATGGAAACTTCGTTAGGGACGCTTTTACACAAACAGGTTTCACCAAACACAGATCGATTCTCACTGAATACGAACCACATTGAAAAGGACATCAAAGTGGAAAGGCAAATAGAAACGGGAAATATGTAAATTTTAATGCAACCGAAGTTGAGATCAAAGTGTGTGTTGGGAGCTGATTTTCGCTTTCTTATTTTTCATTCAATTCCATTGCGACTGTTGAAGACACTTTTTTTTTAATTTTCGCTACATACCTATACCTATTTTTAGTAAGTGTTTCCAATGAACGGACCTTTAAAATGATTTATCCATATATAATTCAGATTGGATGTAACTTTACCTGTTCAGTTTAATATTCCATGTATTTTTGAGTATTTTTATCACAGCGTCATTATTAAACCACTCAAGCACATAAAATAGATTGCACCGTTATAACGACACGAGGAATGATGTATACGCATTAGTTTCTTCGAAAATTATGTTCTTTGTTCTGCATACCTATATTATTTTCAACGTTAGCTAGTGATTTATTAAGTTATCTAAGTACATTGATTCAATAAGCATAATATTCTAAGTAGCTCGAATCCTTTCGCAGGGCAAAAAGAAAAGTCAATTTTTTTTGTTGTTAAAATTCGGTTCACCTCTTGTGACGTGAAAGCGTCGTAGACAGACAGGAACTTTCGCATTTATAGCATTTATATGAAAATGCGAATTCAATCTTATCAAAGAAAGATATATGCAAATCATCGTTTTATTCATCAACATTAATTATTCTTCCGTAACATATTAGACACAGATAAGATAAAAACATATACGACATTTAATGTATAACGACCACCGCGATAAAAGGGAACGACTAAAAACAAAAATAACATGAATACCAGCTTTACTGAGGATCAAAGCGAATCCTAGATAGACGCTTCTAGAGCCTTCAAATACCCAACCACTTAATAATTAAATCTGTTGAAACAACGACGTAGGAAGTGCTTTAATATTAACGGATGTTCGTAATTAAAGGATTTCTATAAGCTCATAACCCCGTAAACGATCGAAGTTTGGCCATAAAAGGTATAGCTTTAATCATATGAAACTACACAATGGATAATGTTTCCGTAATACAACTTATAACAATGTGAAAGTAATAACGAGGTACCGCAAATAAAAAAGAAAAAATATTTATAGGCTCATAACAATTTTGATAAATCGGTATATTTACTTGAGTGAGCATATTTTAATAATAAAATTAGAGGCTTAGTAATAATTATTGAATCATTAATACTCTGCTGAATTTATTTCGTTATATTGAATGCTTTGGATTTTGAAGAAAATGCCGCCCTTAAAGAAAGTAGGATAAAATCTGGGAAAAGTTTATAACGCGTTAAATTGGAACTGCCACCTCAAAGTGACGATGGCCGAAAGTTTTAAAAATTAATCTAGAAATCCAATTTTCTTTGGTAACATCAGCCGATTCCACGTTACATTTTTTTATAAATATCCTTAGATATTCATAGGTAAGGTAGAACAATGAAACTTTACATCAAAATATGTACGGCATTCCGTCCCTCTTAGGGACGTATTGAAGAGATTCAAACAATACAAATTTGTCAATATTGTTCAACGTAGGTAATTGACAGTCAAGTGTTCCAGAAATAAATGAAAACTATATTAAAACATACAACTTTTCTCTCATTTGCAGTATAAATACATTATTTCTTAATTGTCCAACAATAATTCCTTGTTTTACCTTATTACAATTTCTCGTGTTTTAGCTTATATTATAACTAGCTTTTGCCCGCGACTTCGTCCCGCGCATATATTATTATATAAATGTTATTATACATATAAACCTTCATCTTCAATCACTCTATCTATTAAAAGTAACCGCATCAAAATCCGTTGCGTAGTTGTAAAGATTTGAGCATACATAAGGACAGAGAAAGCGACTTTGTTTCGTACTATGTAGTGATTCCAATATTAAAGTTAATAGTAATATTTTCTGCCGCAGATTTAACTACAGAAACGTCACCCGCACATATGCGTCTGAAAATATATATCATACTATTTAAACGAAACGGGCAATATGAGGGTATAATTCCAGCTTAATTCTAACTGTGTATCAGACGAGTAGACACCGTGCGTGCTTGGGGACGGGGGATGCAATGTCATCACAGTGATTAATTAGTGGAAAATGAACATCGCACCGTTCGACATTTTCAATTACAGCCATCCGAAACAGAACTTGATTACAGAACGGCCGAAGGGAATAGTTCCCGTTTTAATACGCCGCTAATGCAGTTAAAAACTACGCACAGAAATTATTGCAACTGACGTTAGCTCACGAATTTGTGCGCGTAGTTAATATAATTTACCGCATTGACCGCTGATAATACCGTTAACAAAATCTTAATATATAATTGAAAGAATAATTATAAAACAATTTTGCACACTTTGAACGAATATCAAATTTTCGAGTATTTGATGACTAATATTTGTGAGAACAAATGAGTTTGTTTTGTTTTTTCGATGCTCCTTTGATAGCTGATATTTTTGTTACTCCGATAAGAGTATGTACGGATGTCTCTCCACAATTCCAAAGCGTAAATCACCAGGATACTCCACGCTAAATTGTAGGAATGGTTATCCGTGAGTGTCTCCATCTACAAGTATAACCTCATAGAGTACTTTTTAAAGATAATAGTCGCCTTTAGCGACAGTAGTTCATTTAGCAGATTGTGAAAACTGTAACATTCCTCATTGAATAAGAACGCAAAAATGTGTAGTAATTTATGTACTTTAAGTATTAATTTCAAAAGTTTCTTCTGTGCTCGCATTAACAGACAATTGAAAGCATTTTATAGCGTTCTCTATACCCATACGACACACAGTCCCCTAGTCATTAGCGAAATCCTTTGTTGCAAATGCTGCTGATTAAATTTTCGTGTACGAAATGTAGTGCAATTTTCCTAACGAAGCCCGAACAAAAAAGATATTATAGGATACATAATAATTCGTAGCGCGTCTACTGGAAACGAATAATCATTTTGTAACGCTCTTGGCACTTTCTTAAGGCGTACATTGAAATAGAAAATACTTGGCTTGTAAATTTTCATTGTAAAATTTTGTCATCGTCTAATGACATTGAAGCTACGTTCACCAAGCACGAGAGATGCGTTTCACAAGCGTTCCCGTGACGGGAAATATACTTCAATGAGTCCATCTCAAGCGGTATTGTGACGTAACCATGTTAAAGCTTATTAGAAACATTAATAGCTATGCAAATCAACTTTCAACGGCCTAGTATGTGACGTATCAATTGGATTTTAAATTGTTTGGTAACTTAATAGAGGTAATTAATAAGGACATGTAGTAACCTAGGTGGTAGGTAGTACATATATGTATGTATATTAATTAATGATTATTACTTTGACTTTTGACTGCCTCGTTGGTCGGGCGGTTGCTAGCGCGACTGCCGATCGGGAGGTCTTGGGTTCAAATCCCGGATTGGGTTCTGTTGGATTTTTCTAATTTAGAATTTCTAGTAGTGGCTCAGATTCTGGATGTGTGCCCGGTGCATGGCAATAGGCTCACCAACTATTCCATTGTGGGACTTAAATTAACTGGTGAAATATGGGGGTGTACTGCACTCCTCTGCCAACCCCTTAGGGGATTACAGGCGTGATGTTACGTTTATCATTACTTTGATGCAAAAAATGTAATGAACTTTAGAAAATCAATTGACCCTTTCGTAACGTTCCTATTTTAGAATAATTGTGTAAGAACTTCGCTACTAATAACTACTGGTGTTCTATTTTATTACCTGTTCTATCTTACTCTATTTATTTAAATACACATTAGCTAATATTCTCACGGGTTATGGGAATAAGCCATTAAAATGAGTAAAACAAAAAACTAGATAGCAAACGGATGTGTTGGTAGGCAAGTCGTTGAGTTTCCTCAATAAATCAGTCGTCGCGGTCGGTGAGAATACAGCTGCATAGAACATCATTTGACGAAGAAAAGCGCCTTTACTTCACTACATAGTATAAAACAAAGTCGCTTTCTCTGCCCCTATGTCCTTATGTATGCTTAAATCTTTAAAACTACGCAACGGATTTTGATGCGGTTTTTTTAATAGATAGAGTGATTGAAGAGGAAGGTTTATATGTACAATAATAACGTAACATTATGCCTGTAATCACCTTAAGGGGTAGGCAGAGGAGCGCAGTACATCCCCATATTTCACCAGTTACGTTTAAGTCTCATAATGGAATAGGTGGTGAGTCTATTGCCATGCACCGGGCGCACATCGAGTCACTACTAGAAATTCTAGATTAGAAAAATCCAACAGTACCCGACCCGGGATTTGAACCCAGGCACTCCCGATCGGCAGTCACGTTAGAAACCGTCCGACCAACGAGGCAGTCAGTTTAATATAATCAGTTTAATATAAGAAAAAATATATAAACAACAATAATAACCTATCATCCTATCGTGATATCGGCGAGCGCTCCAAGGGAACCGGGCGGCGCGGCGCAGTGATTTAGATACGAACGAGCGGAGACACAAAGGACAAACAGCGCCCTTTTGATCGCACGGCCACTAAGTCACGGCGCAGCGGCGGGAAACGAGAGTGACGCGGAAAGGGAGAAAGAAAAAAAAAAGAGACGATCGGGCCCCGCCTTTGATTTTCGACGGCGCCGAACGCGCTTTCGATATTCGGCCAAACGCCGCTGCGAATAGAATCGAATTCGCCGTGAAACAACGTAACGCGAGGATCGGTCGCAGGCTTCGCGGGAGCGACGCGGATTCGAGACGATATTTTCAAGGAAGGAAGGAAGGAAGGAAAGAAGGAGAAGGTATTCGTTCGCAATGACTTACAAAGCAAGAACGTACACAACACAAAATATTGTATTATAAAAATCGTATCGTATCGTCGTAAATTAGGATCAGACCGATGATCGCGTGTAAGTCGTCCCACGACACTGTAAACGCATCGTGTCGTCCACGTGTCGCGGCGTGTAAACGCCGATAATGTCGCAAAGAATTATACATTTAAGTCGACAACACGTAATATGGCATCCTCAACCCATTCATTAGGCTAACTTTAAAACTGTCATCGAGACCGAACAGGCGAACCGTGGAGTCGTCATACGATTGCAATTCAATATTATACAGCTGCTGGCAATCTATGCCCAGCAGTGGGATAGAGATAGATTTTCTACCATAAACACTTCTGTAATGGCGCAGTTTGATTACCTAAACTATGAGAATTCACAATCCTCAGTCCTAAAACAGTATCCTTTCATCTATTTTGCCATTATTAATTTATCTTTGACTTTGTGATGTGCTTCATGCATACAGTTTTAACTCTGAATTAACTCGATATTGTTTTATTACTAACACCGACTCCACGGTAATCCCTGTTCGGTACACATGCAACACATGTGTTAATAAGCTCTCGATATAAACAAAATCGTTTCAGGAAATTCAGCTGAAACATTTATTAAGGTTTCGGAACGTTTTTGGAAATTATAAACGTAGTATAACGTAGAATTGGAATTTATAAACGTAGTATAACGTAGAATTGGAATTTATAAACGTAGTATAACGTAGAATTGGAATTTATAAACGTAGTAT